>CAUYRH010002837.1:0-21638 GCA_963574655.1 Perodicticus potto
TTTCTTTTGTCTTGTGATTTGTTTTGAGGTGAAATTTAAGTTTTTGTGTGAGTAGTACTATTATACCTATCTTGAGTGTCTTGCTTGTACTGTATCACATCATACCTTTGTTTAATTCTTAATAAACTGTTCACTTGTTAATAAAAACAAAAATTAAAAAAAATAAATAAATGTTAGTTGGCCAAAGGTTTAACAAAACATGTTGCCTACTCACCAAAAACATATATGCAAATATAAGAAAATTATGTTTTATAAATATTTGCTATAAGTCTATAAAGATATAGAATGCAGAAGGACATGCAATGATATTCCACAGTCAGCAAATTTTGTCTATTTGGAAAATTATCATATATTGAAAAAATCATAAGAATATATAGGAATTATTAACTGTCATGAGAGAAGTCAAGATAAAAGGTTTTCCCAAAAGAAGATTACTTTAAGTTTGGGTGGTTGTGAAAATGTGATTTATCAAGAAAGCATTTGTGGCACTGTTTGAATAAGAGCTAGGCTACAACTCGAACATTCTGAAGAGATGTGTGACAGAATGCTTGATATTTATCCGTGTCTTCCCTGAGCTCTTAATGCAAAGTCATAATCTGTTAACATGCCTTACAAAAGCCAGTCAGATCTAGTCCCTGAGACAGAGTGTGAACTCGTAAGAATCTATAAATGGTCCTTTTATGAACGCTTTTTTTCTTAAAAAGCGTGGCTTCCAATAATTACTGTTTATGTTCTAGGTTTCACCTAATAAAATATAAATATAATGGTGTTTGTAATCACAAAATACTTGTAAACTCCAAAGATTCTTTAAAGATGAGAAAAAACTAATACTAACTTTAAGAAAGAAGGAGTAATGGGCACCATATAAGGTTATATTGCACACCTTCTGGTGCGGGATACAACTACAATAGGGACTTTTCCTCACATTAATTTGAAATAAAACAAACAAACAAAAATAAGCAAAAACCAAAACAAATCCAGAAGAAGTAAATGAAGACAAGTTGATATATTACTTAATATTATCTTTCATGTAATATTACCTGCTTTTTATTTTTAATAATTAACTATATATTAAGGCATTAATGCATTAAACTATTAACAAAATATGCTGTAGTGACTGGACTTGTGTCTTGCTAATTTTCTGTTGTCCACAAGTGCTCATTTTCTAAGGAAAGAAGACCAAGTTAGTTCCAAATTGGGGAAATAATTAACTAATTCTTTGAATGAGGTAAAAAGTTTTATTTTACTATGTTGTTTCAGTATCTTTGCTTTATGCTTACTCTGCACATCTATTAACAGAATAATCATTAAAAATTATCATATAGTGCAAAGCATTGGAATCACAGAATTTACTTTTCTTTTCATTTTTTTAAATCATATACACATAGATCATGAATACATTTATGCATTTGTGGGGTACAGTGTGTTGATTTTTTTATACAATTGTGAATACTTACATCAAACTAATTAATACCGCTTTCACATCATTTACTTAATTATTGTGTTAAGACATTTATGTTCTGTATTTGGTAGATTTGACTTGTACCCTTGCAATATGCTCCATAGGTGTGTTCTCATCATTTAACCTCCCTCTATCGAACCTCCCTGTCCCTTCCCATCCCTCTCTACTTCTCTCCTTCATCCTGGGCTATAGTTGTGATCTATGTTTCATAATAAAGTGCAAGTAATTATAGATTGGTTTCATGAAAGTATTGAGTACATTGGATACTTTTTATTCCATTCTTGAGATACTTTACTAAGAAGAATATTTTCCAGCTTCATCCATGTAAACATAAAAGAGTTAAAGTCTCCATCTTTTTTAAGGCTGCATAATATTCCATGGTATACATATACCACAGTTTATTAATCCATTCATTGGTCGATGGGCCAACCCATCGGTCAATGGGTTCCTTGACTTGGCAATTATGAATTGAGCTGAAATGAACAATCTAGTGCAAATATCTTTGTTGCAAAGTGATGTTTAGTCTTTTGGATATATTCCTAGTAGAGGAATTGCAGAATCAAATGGTAGGTCTACTTTTAGATCCCTGGGAGTGTTCTCCAAACTTCCTTCCAAAAGGGACGTACTAGCTTGCATTCCCACCAGCAGTGCAGAAGTGTTCCCTTTTCTCCACATCCACAGCAACATTTGCAATTTTGGGATTTTGTTGTGTGGGTTACTCTTAACTGGAGTTAAATGATATTTTAACGTAGTTTTGATTTGCATTTCTTTGATGATTAAAGATGATGAGCATTTTTTCATGTGTCTGTAGATCATGTGCCTGTCTTCTTCAGAGAACCTTCTGTTCAAGACTCCTGCCCACAATGAAGTAGGATCACTTGTTCTTTTCTTATTAATAACTTTGAGTTCTGTGTGGATTCTGATTATCAAACCTTTGTCAGAAACATAATCTGCAAAAATCCTCTCCCATTATGAGGGCTGTCTACTTACTTTACTTACTGTGTTCTTGGCTGTGCAGAAGCTATTTAGTTTGATCAGATCCCAGTAACATATTTTTGGTGTTGCTTCAGTTGCCCGGGGGGTCCTTCTCATAAAGTGTTCTCCCAGGCCAGTTTCTTCAAGTGTTTCCCCTGCACTCTGTCCAAGAATCTTTATAGTTACATGTCTTAAATTTAAATCTCTTATCCAGTGAGAATCAATTTTTGTTAGAGGAGAAAGGTGTGGGTCCAGTTTCAGTCTTCTACAAGTCACCAGCCAATTCACCCAGCACCCAATTTATATTTTTGATAGGCTTATCAAAGATCAAATGACAATAAGTGTCTGGGTTCACCTCTTGGTTATAAATTCTGTTCTGTACATCTACTTCTTTATTTTTGTGCCAATACTATGCTGTTTGATCATTATAGATTTGTATAGTATAGTTTGAAGTCTAGTAGCATGATTCCTCCTATTTGTTTTTATTTCTGAATAATGTCTTGGCTATTTGAGGTTTTTTTCTGTTTCCATATAAAATGAAACAGAAAATGATTCAGAAGATGATTTTCCAGATCTTTAAAGTATGACAGAGGTGTTTTAATAGGGATTGCAAAATCTGTAGATTTCTTTGGGTAGTATGGACATTTTGACCATGTTGATTCTTCCCAGCCATGGGCATGGTATATTTTTCCATTTGTTAACATCTTTAGCTATTTTTTTTCTCAGAGTTTCATAGTTCTCTTTATACAGATCTTTCATGTCCTTTGTTAGGTTCACTCCCAGATATTTCATCTTCTTTGGCACTACTGTAAAAGGAATAGAGCCCTTGACTTGTTTTTTCAGCTTGACTATTGTTGGTATATATAAAAGTTACTGATTTGTGAGTATTGATTTTATATCCTGAGATGCTGCTGTATTCCTTGATCACTTCTAAGAGTTTTTTTAGTTGAGTCCCTGGGGTTTTCCAGGTATACAATCATATCATCTACAAAGAGTGAAGGTTTGATCTCCTCTGACCCTTTTGGATACCCATGATCGCATTCTCTTGCCTGATTGCAATGGCTAGGACTTCCATTACAATGTTAAAAAGCAGTGAAGACAGTGGGCAACCTTGCCTGGTTCCTGATCTGAGTGGAAATGTCAATTTTACTCCATTCAATATAATATTGGCTGTGGGTTTCCTGTAGATGGCCTCTGTCAGTTTAAGAAATGTCCTTCAATACCTATTTTCTTAAGTGTTCTGATCATGAAAGAATGCTGGATATTATCAAAAGCTTTCTCTGCATCAATTGAGAGAATCATATGGTCTTTGTTTTTTAATTTGTTTATGTAATGGCTTATATTTATAGATTTACATATCTTGAACCGTCCTTGAGACCCTGGGATAAAACCACTTGGTCATGGTGTATAATTGTTTAATGTGTTGCTGGATTCTGTTTGTTAGAATCTTGTTAAATATTTTTGCATCAATATTCATTAGTGATATTGGTCTATAATTTTTTTTTCTTTTTTTTGTATATTTTTCATAATTATTGGAAATGAGAGAGTTACATAATCTTGGAACTTGGTAAGATATTTCTTTGTGAGGGATATAGTTTTCTTGTTGGGTCTTTTCTGGTTTGGGGATCAAGGTGATATTTGCTTCATAGAATGTGTTGGGATGTAATCCTTCTTTTTCTATGTTTTGGATAAGGTTAAGTAATATAAGGTACTAGTTTCTGTTTAAAAGTTTGGTAGAATTCTAATGTGAAGCCATTTGGTCCCGGACTTTTCCTTTTGGGGAGATTTCATATATTTGATGCTATTTCAGAACTTGATATAGGCCTGTTCATCATTTCCACTTCTTTCTGGCTAAGTCTGGGAAGGTGGCGTGCTTCCAAGTATTGGTCTGTTTCCCTCAGATTTTCATATTTCCAAGAATAGAGTTTTTTATAATGTTTATTAAGGATTTTTTTAATTTCCTAGTTGAAGGGGTTGGACCAGGGGGGCTTGTGCCTCTTTCCCCACCTTGCACATAGCTTCACAGCCAGTCACTGGTAACCCCACAGGGGCGTGGCCCTGTTCCATCCAATAAGCAAATGTGCCAGGGCTTTGCACCTGCTAGAGTCAAAGGAAAATCAGTGCTTCCTCCGCGGGCCACCACCCTGTAGCATCAGCCAGCAGGGGATGCTGAAGCGTGCCTGCCTGGGGTGCTCCACGGCAATTGAGGAATGTTTCACCTGAGCTCAGTCCAAACCTGAGGATAACAAATCAGCAAATGTTTTTCTCCCTCAGCCACTGCGCCTTTGCCCCAGCTACTCTGCAGCTCTGGTATACCATATATGGTGAGGTCTGGCTCCAACTGGCAGTCCTCAGAGTTGGGGAGGTGACTCTCCAAAATTAGGCCCCAGCAGGATCGCTCTGCTATTGCTGAAGCTTCATGGGAGGTGTCTCTGTGCGTCTCTCCTGCAGCCAAGCCCGATTGCCTCTCCCCTTTGTCTATCTGCACTACTGCTGGCTCGCTGTTATAGTGCATCCGCACTACCATGGCCCTTGCAATGCCCGGTCCTGGTGATAAACTGCAGACATTCCGTCTCTGCAGGGATTAGGTTTCTGGACCACCAGGTGAGGGGGAAGGGTGGACTGGGAGTTCCAAATGGCAGGAAAAACAATTGTTCAACTTTCATGCCTGGAAAGAGAATTCACAGGCTCACTGCAGGGTCCCTCTGGAGAAGTAGTCCCCGCCTCCAGCAGCTCTGTCCTGTGGGGTGAGACAAGAAGTTCTCAGTTCACTGCTCCCTTGTAGATATCTCACAGTGAGCAAGAAAAAGCTCTCTTGGGCGAGGAGATGGACACTCTTTCTCTTTTGGATGAGTTTCATGCCTGAAGTTTGCTTCCTTGGGATCGCAGCTTTGCGCAGTTATCACTCTTCTCTCTAAGCTCGGCTCCCAATCTTGAGCTTTATTGGGAACTTTCTAGTCATTATCCTTCCCTCTGGACGGGAGCTTCTGTCAAAAGCTGGCTCCAGTCGGCCATCTTGCCCTTCCTGCCCACAGTTAGAATTTAATCCATGAAAATCTCTGAACTGCATTGTATTATCTGCAAAATGATAAAACAAAAAATAAAGCTACTGTCTCAATGAGGTATTGTTCACGCACCGGCTCATTAAATAAAATACTGTAATCTAGGAGCATGGCATAGCACACCTGTAATAGTGACCACTTGGGAAACTAAGGCAGGAGGATCACTTGAGCCCAGGAGTTTCCCAGGCCAGCCTGAGAAACGCAGTAAAACCTCATCTCAAAATAATAAAATAAATACTTTTTAAAAACATAATGAAAAGAATTTCTTAATCCAAAGTGCTCTAGATGTACTAGGCATTATTACTAAAAGATTTATTTATTCTTTTCTGCATATCATAAATTTCAACACAGCATTACTGGTATAAAGCAGCAAGTTGGAGAAATTTAATGAATTATTAATTCAATAATAATAGAACAGTAATGAAGAAATGTTCAAATAAATTATGATGCATTCAAACGCGTGATAATGTGCTTCCATTATAACAAATTTATAGGAAGATTTATATTTACTACCACATAAGAATGTCCATGATACATTGTGAAATTAAAAGTAAATTTGGGAGCAGGGAACATAGGTGGTAAATTGTTAACAGTCATCTCTTCCTTGGGAATGGGGTGGAGTGTTAATGGGAGGGTTTTGCTTTATTCCATGCATGCACTATTTGAATTTTTTCAATAAGAAGAAGTGATTATTTTTCAATAAATATTAAATTTAGTTTTAAGTAATGAAAAATATTTTTTAAATACCATCATGCAATTAGAGAATATCAATAATACATTGGCTGCCTCTATCATTCCTCTGGTTTTGTACATGGGGGACGACTCACATATGGGATTATTTTGCTGGGGGACAGCTCACATATGAGATTCTATTGCTGTTATCTTGTATGTAACAGCCAGATAAAAGCAATGCCAGAAAGACAGGAACTAAAGTGTAACGGAGAATCTTTGTATTTTAAGGAAGTCCTTAAAAGTTTACCAGTGTTTAAAGGAACTTATCTTTCTGAAAACAAATGTAGATTTTAATTTTCTTAGTTCTATAGCTAGATATTTTGTTTCTACTGGAGACTTTTGGGAAGTAGAATATGATGCTGTTTACTTAGTGATCGTTTTGGTACCCGTGAGGGTAAGAAGGCAAGCACCTTCAAGTCAGTGAAGATGGGAAGAGAGGCAATTCCTAATGAATAATTTCTTGAATCTTACTGTACCAGGAGTGTTCTAAAAACTGATAAACACTTCAGTTTCATCAAGGACTTTTATAGTTCCTTCTTTATTATGCCAGATGTATGCTGCCAATTTAAGTAATTATTATGTCCTCAGTGGGAAGTTTGCTGAAATGTACTTTTTACTCAAAAATATGATAACCAAAATATCTATTTTGTTTTTTACTTCCAGGGTTTTCATTTTCACAAATGCAAAATAATGCATAAAGCTTTAAAAAATACATAATAACTTTCGTATAGGAGCACTTTTTGATACAGTACAGATATGGAACCCAGAAAATTGCCAGGAGGAGAATTTTGAGTGTTTTCCACTTAGATAACACAGGAGTCGAATCAAATTATTCACAGACACATGCTTTTGCAGCCAATTACTTTTCTTTTATCATCTCTTAAAAATATTTGTGTTTAATATTTTGAGAATATTTTAATGTAATAAACAGGGATTGCTTTTCCTCATTTACAAGTGAGAATTTAAAGCTCGTTATTTTAACGAGCAATTTTTGCTATTTGTGGTTAAATTTCCATGAAAATTTGCTTGATACAAGAGTGTGCTTTTTCCACTTTCAAATAATTCTTCAGTTTTAATTTCACCTTTGTAAATGTCAGAGTAATATGAATACAAGGAAACAGATAAGGGACATACTTAGACAAATGTGTGTAAATGATGTATATTATTACTCAATACTGAATACTAATTATTGTTGGAAGCAATTTAGTAGTCATTAAATTCACTAATTGAAGTTCCGTTTACACTTGATTTATAATAATAATCACTAGCTTAACCAAGTTATTGCTTTAAATGTTTGTCAATAGAGATGAATGAGAAGGAGATGATTTATTTTCAAGGTTGTGAACATAGTGCGTCCTACATTCTAACATAAGGACCATTGGTTGCACAGCATTTTACTGGAGGAAGCAAATTATTTTATATTTATAATAACTTTTAAACCTCCAAATTTATTTCCTGATATTTTACCAATTGGCAGGCATAATATAGACAGTTCAAGTTTTTAAAAATAATGAATAGCATCTCCCTACAGCCTCCAGAAGGAGCACAGCCCTGTTGGCAGCTGGAGTTACCCAGTGATACCTGTGTCAGACATCTAATGTCCACAACTGAATGATAACAAATCTATGTTGCTTCAAGCCACTGTGGTATGATTTCTTCTGGCATGGAAGCCTGCCTTGCCTGTGATCAAGCTCTCTGTATCTTTAACCAGCTGCAGAACTTTATCTGGGCTTCAGATAATGCTAACCACACAAAAGCCCCCCTGCTTCATTCCTTCTGATAAGACATTTCCTATCTTTGTTGCCAAGGCATTTTAATGAACTAGTACCTAAAGGGGATGGCTAAGGTTTTCTGGGGTCCTGTAACACAAGAAGAAAGAGTGTGCTTGTGAAACCTGGGTTCCTAGAATTGTCTGCAACAGGTGAGTATCAAAGATTTCTCAAACTAGAGAAAAATCTCTCCAGATTTACTAGTAGTTCTTAATGGAGAATCCAGAAATTAATGAAAAATTGTTACTGAACAGTCTCGGTAGGAACACAGTCTACCAGTTATTTGATGGTTTGGAGTCATTAGCCACTTTCTGAGCAGTGGTATTTTCTGTGCAGACACTGAGGTAACATTCACTTTTAAGGAACGCAGTGCGGTAGGCTATGTGGGACCTGGTGGTTGGTTCAAGCCATTGTGATTCCAGTCCAGTTTTCCCACTTACTAGCTATGTGACTATAGGCACAACAGTTTTCTTGATGAACTTCAGAGTCCTCTTTTGTAAATATGTGTAGGATTTATGTCTATTATTTGGGTTATGGAGATTATACAAGGTTGGAGAATTAAGTTCTCAAACTCATCCTGGAAAAAGTGCTACATACCTCATAGCTGAATATTACCATGGTCACCTTCCAAGTTCTCCCATCTAGGCACCAACTACAGTGCATAGTGCAGCCTTCAAAGCAATTCTGGAACTCATTTTCAGTCATGGCCACAAGCGCTATTGTCATACAAAGTCAGACAATTAAGTTTGCAAACTCATCCTAGAAAAGTTTCACTAAAGAGTGCTGAACTAGGCCTTGGTATCTGTGCAGACCATAGCTTCCAAGGGGAGTATTTATCAGAATGGCAGGGTTTTTCAGAAACTCTGCAAGTGTTTGGACACTCAGTTTTTATTGCCCATAATGTGGTAGTATGACCATTATACCTATAACCCAGGCTGACAAAATCAAGGAACAGGAGAATCAATAGGACTAAAGCAATTTTGATTTATTACTCAGAGCTTGGACAATAAGTATAAATTCAGACAAAATAGAAATTCTGTTAGCAATAAAGAAGGGTAGAATGACTGGGAAATTTACATTATGTGACGCATCAGCATTTTGTTAGTTTGTCATTATTTCCTTTCTTGGAAGGGCAATCTAGCCAGCTCTGAATGTATTTCTCAGCAAGGACTCTAAGAAATGTGGCAAAGCATCAATGTGATATCACTCAATGGTGTGTCTCAAGGGTGGACCCTTAAGTGCTTACCGTGTCACAATGTGTAAAAAATAGGAAAAAAGTCGTATTTTGCTTCAGAAATACTTAACTTTTGAAAAGTTGAGTAGAAATTTTTTAGTTTGGTAAATGTTTCATTCAAACATAACTCCAATTGTGTTATTTCAAACAGTAAAATATAGGGTTCGATTGTTATTCGGTAGGAAAGGATGAATCTAAGGTCGTAATTTCTATTTTTTTTTTGTCACTAAGAGAAGCTTGAAACAATAAAGAATATATAGAGACTACTGATTATTTCATGAAAGTAGTTTGGAGTAAATGGTGGCAGTGTGTTCCTTCTCTACATAGTTGGGTTACAATTAAAAGAAAAAAATTTGGAAATATTTTCTATAAAACACTAATTATTATTATTTGAACTTGAATTTGATAGGGATACTTTTAGTACAAATTAAAACAAACATAGTTTATAGAAATAATAACAAAGTTTTTTTCTTTTTAAAATCTGAGCTTCACTCATATTGTAAATGTTAGTTCATTACCCACTTTTTTTCTCACCTGCTTGCTGCCTCACCTAACTATTTTTTGTCAGGCCTTTTAGTGGTACTTCTTTTTGTTTTCTATATTGATTCATATCCATCTAGCCAATAACACCAGCACTATCTTCATAAATATTAATGATATCTTCTTGTTACTGAGTGCCTACTGGGATTGTGCTAGGAGTTTTATATCCAGTATCTTTGCCTGAAAATTAAGTAACATTACCCTTATATAGTTCAATTGCAAAAATATTAGCTGAATAAAATAAATAATGGGGATAAGTGTAAGACAAGAAATGTTGGATACTGTGTATTCTTTAGTGAAAGTGATAGCTGCTCCTTCACGATAATAATTGTTATTATGGAGTCATGGGAGCTAAGCATTACCATATATTATGTTTTTCAAGAGGATCTAGATATGTGAATTTTTATGTGAAATATTCCTGTATTTAAGGTTGGAAATTGAATCCTGTTTTAAACTGCATTTTTGGTGAAGCAAAATCAAATACAGTCCAAGGGCTGCCAGTTTGCAGTATTTGCTCTAGGCGATTTTATAGGTTATTTGCTGCCACACAGGTACTGGTACTGAGTGGTAAGGGAGGATTCTGGCCCTGGTCTACCTGGATTCACTCTTTCTTCTCTACTCCACACTGCTATCTGAGCCCCAGCCTGTGTAAATACCACTGTCTTATTTCTATATTTCTATTTCTAGGCAACTGAACATTTCTAGATAAAGTCATGAAATTAAGTGCTGCCCAAAGTTAACTATCCTCCTTTTATTAATTACTCCATATTTTAAATATATGTTCATAGGTTCTAATTCTTGAGATAGTGAATAACACCCAGGAATTTGTTAGGAAGTAACTTGAGCTTCACCATTTGTGGCATGAAAAGGGGGATTAAGCAGAGGAAGCGGTGGAGCTTCAGTGCAGTTTCGACAAAGGCTCAGCAGAGAATACAGATGGAACAAAACCCAATGTTGAGCTCTTCTAGGGGAGCTCTGAGGGGGAGATGGCCCAAGCTGCGGTGAGGGGTTCTGCCTTAATGCACCTGCCTTGAGCAGTGACGGAAAGGGAACTCTCTTCAGTTTATTCTGAAAAAGTCTGACAACTGAGGCTTTTTTTTTTTCACTATATTTCACTGTTAAAGTGATATCAGGCAATGATTATATGCTAGCATAACAAGAATTTGCACATCTGATAGTTGGTGATTTGCTTGATCTCCATTTTTAAATAGAGACTATTTTTTGTGTCTTCTTTGGGAGATAGATGGGAAAATGTAGAGGGAAAATGATAGGCCACTCTCTTTCACAAAGCCAAGAGACCAAGCAGGTATTTCTGAGTTTAAATATTCTCTGACTCCAAAGTGCTAAACACCCTAGATTATCAGATTGAAGCAAAGGATAAAAAATAATCAGAAAGTTTGAATCTGCAGCAATAAAAAAAAAAATTGAGGGGAAAAAAGTGGCCAGATGCATTGTGGGTAATGCCAAACCCAAATTATGTGGAAAATGTGTGTGCTGGTTAGATAAACAAATACATATATATATATATATACATACATACATATAAACAACAAAAAAGAAATTTTTAGAGCTGTAGCCACTGTATTGAAGGCCAGTCAGATAGAGAACTCAAAATTCTTTCATTAGTATTCAATCTGGATTATGCAAATTTATCAGTTGACTCCAAATTGTCCAGCCCAGACAGGGGTGAACCCTGATGGGCTGGCTGACTGATAAATTAATTTTTTATTTTATTTTTCAGGGCTTATTTTACTGCCCATTGTAAAAAGGGTGTGGTTAGTTTGCACCAATGTAATCTTGCTGGACCCCTAATGGTACTTTGTAGTGATTTTTAAACTATTAAGCGAATGTATGATTTATTAGAAATTATTCCTTTATTATTCATTCCCCCTATTATCTGAATGTCTCTCTCATATAATTTTAAGTTATTTGACACCTTTACTTTGAACAATATTGATAATATTCTAAATATCTAGCTACTTTATCAGAATATCTTATATTCTTTTTATAAGGTGATTGTTTCTACAATAACTTATTTATATAAAGACGGAACATGTTATTAATCTGGGTTAATTCTAGCTTTTATAATTATTTCTGGTTGTTTAAAAATACTTAAGAAAAATAAAATGAGTCTTAACCTCAAGTCAGCTGACAGCTATCTTTATTAAAAAGCAGTAATTGGTCCATTGCTCAAAGTTATTTAATCATAATATGTTAATTGATTTAATGTTATTAATATGTGCTCACTGGGTATTTCTTCTCATCAGTTTGATCAGTTTTATCAAAATAATTAGTAGAAGATAAGTTAATCTATCACCTTTTATAGATCTGGACAAAAAACAGAAAATACCTTGTTTTCTCTTGATCCTTTTCGATCTCCTGTTTCATTTCTACCAAATACTTTCTATTCCAGACAACTCTTACTGGCCTTCCAAAATTATGAATTTAAAAGATACTCTCCTAGACTCTGTCCAGAAGGAAATAGCTTATTTATGGATCTTTTCATTGGTTTATGGATCCAGGGTGTCCCAGAGAGTACCACAAATCTTCAAGATGTCCCAAGTGTTAACTTTAATGTTTGTATCTTTAATTTAACTGAAAGATGTGTAAAATCTCATACAGTCAAATAGCTCCCTCTTGGCTGAACATATAAAATTGGTATTAAAGCATGCTAGTCCAAAAGGTATCAATCATAACTTAGGCCCAGTAATTTATTTATGAATTAAAATTATTTTAAGATTATACAACGTGAAAGAACAATTGATTTTTTTTACCATGGGGCTCATTTGCAGCAAATCCTAGTTGTACAAAGATTGCCTTGGATCTCCAGACTTCCTCTGGGTTTCTCCGCTCTTTGCAGTTGTGTAGCATTTAAAATCCATTCATCACGTAACCTCAAGCCATCACAGAGCAGAGGGCAGTTACAAGAGCATGTCTGTCTCTAGGAATAAGAGTTTCCTATTTATCAAGCTCATTATAAGACTCATTTTTACTTTACTATTCATCACATGGAAAATGGTATTAGTAATTATGGTCACTGTACTTTGGAAGGGATTTCAAAATAAAGATAAATTTAAAATTGAACTCTTTGTCACATGGTATATATGCTTCACTGGTTTCCACTAAAGCTGCTTTTCAGCATTACCAGTGACACTGACGCATCCCAAGTGTGTTACTCACCAAATTGGTTAATATCTGCTCCCTCCAAAAAACCCTAATTCTGAATAGTACACATATTAGGCAGATTAAAAATCACAAGAAAAACATATGGTGAATCATATTTTAATGCTGTGAATACCATCAGAAAAAAAAAAAAAACTAACCTATTTGCCAAAAATAAAGTGACTTTTTTTTTTTTTTGAGACAAGAGTCTCACTATGTCACCCTTGGTAGAGTGCTGTGATATCACAGCTCACAGCAACCTCCAACTCTTTGGCTTACGCGATTCTCTTGCCTCAGCCTCCCAAATAGCTGGGACTACAGTCGCCTACTGCAAAAATGCCTGGCTTATTTTTTGTTGCTGTTATTGTTGTTTGGCAGGCCCAGCCGGGCTCGAACCCGCCAGCCTCGGTATGTGGCTAACAGGCGCTGAGCCTAAACAAGTTATATTTTTTAAAAAGAAACAAAAAAATGAAGTTTTTTAAGGTTTGAAGGGAAATTGATAAATTTATTCCATATACAAGGCAAAGATAATTGCTTATACTATTTTAAGTATAATTGTATGTAACTTAATATTGTAAAAATAAATATTGGTGAATTCCATGTCCTTCTAAATTTCTCTGAAAATTTACTATTTACAAAGCTTGTTTATTACTCTTGGAATGTTGCAGTTTTATTTTGTTTCATGTTTTATTTTATTATTTATTTTGTTTTTATATATTTACTATGTACACAGTAGTACAGTGTAAAGTATATATGCATTCTGGAGGGACTAAATCTGGCATATATATATATATCTCACATATATATATAAAATATGGGCATTACCTCACTTAGTTATCATTTTAGCATTTAGAACACTTTACAATCATTCTCATAACTTGTTTCTAGATTCAACATATTATTAAATATAGTCACTATATTGTAGAATAGATCTCTTTAAATTATTCCTGCTTTCAAACTGAAATTTTGTATCCTTTGATCAGAATCCCTCCCACTACCCCCATCCACCCAGCCGTTGGTAACCATTTTACTTTCTAGTTTTATGAAAGGTCAGCCACACATAGGTGAGATTTTATAGGGTATTTGTCTTTATGGAACCAGCTCATTTCACTTCACATGTTCTTCCTTGTTTACAAATGACAAGATTTCACTCAAAAAGGGTGATTATTATTTCATTGTTTATATATACCATATTTTCTTTGTCCCTTTGTCTCTTGAGGCACACTTAGTTTGATTTCACATCTTAACGATTGCATTTAATGCCATAATAAACATGGGAATTCAGAGAACTCATTGACATACTAATTGCATTTCCCGTAGGCATATACCTAGTGCTGTGATTTTTGGATCATGATGGCAGTTTTAGTTTTAAATTTTTAGGAAGCTCCATATTGTTTTTCAGTATGGGTGTACTAATTTACATTTCCATTAACGGTGTGCAAGGATTTCCTTTCATCTATAACCTTACCAACACTTATCCTTTGCCTTTTTTTATAGTAGCCATTCTAACAGTAGTGAGCTGATATTTCATTGTGGTTTCCATTTACATTTCTCAGCTGACTAGAAATTTTGATAGGGGTTGCATTAGAAATGTCTATTTAAAGTTTTTGCCCATTTTTAGATCGGGCTATTTGTTATCGTTGTGTAGTTCAATTCTTTCTATTATTTGGATATTAATTCTTATAAAATGTATAGTTGGAAAACATTTTCTCCTATTTTGCAGATTGTCTCTTTGCTCTGTTGATTATAGCTTCTGCATAACAAAGGAAATGTATAATCTTATGTGTCTGTTTTTGCTTTTGTTGCCTTGTTTTTGTGGGGTCCTAGCCAAAAAGTCATTGCCCAGGCCAATATGGTAGTTTTTCCATTTTCTTCTAGTAATTTTTATAGCTTTGCATCTTATATTAAAGTCTTTATCCCATTTTGAGTTGATTTTTGTTTATGTTGTGTGATAAGAGTCTAATTTCATTATTTTGCATGTGGATAACCCAGTTTTCCCAAAACGATTTATTGAAGAGATTCTCTGCTGTGTGTTCTTGGCTCCATTGTTCAAAATCAGTTTGCTTTAAATTGCGGATTTATTTCAGTGCTCTAATCTGTTCCATTGGTCTATGTATTTTATATCAGTAACATGCTTTTTTGTTACTGTATCTTTGTAGTATATTTTGAGGTTGGGTAGTGTAATGCCTCCAGCTTTGTGGTCTTTGTTCATTGCTTGAGCTCTTTAGAGTCTTTTGTGGTTCCATATAAAACTTAGTATTGCTTTTCTGTTTCTGTGAAGAATGACATTGGTATTTTGGGAGGGGTTGCTTTGAATCTGTGGATTACTTTTGGGTAGTGTGGATGTTTTAATAATACAAATTCTTGCAGTGGATGAACATGGGATGTTTTTCCATTTATTCATAACTTTCTTGATTTCTTTTATTGATGTTTTGTAGTTTTCTGTAGAAGTCTTTCACATTCTTGGTTAAATTTATTTCTAAAATTGTTTTTTAGTATCTATTGTGAATAGTATTATGTTCTTGATTTATTCTCAGATAGTTTGCTGTTAGTGTGTAAAAAATTTGCTGATTTTTTATGTTGATTTTGTATCTTACAACTTTACTAATTTTTATTAGTTCCAGCAGTGTTTTGGATACAGTATTTAGGGTTTGGTTTTCTAGTTATCTAGAAACAGGGATGACTTAATTTCTTCCTTTCAAACATAGATTACTTTTATTTCTTTCTCTTTCCTAATTTCTCTGGCTAGAGTTTCCAGTACTGTATTGAATGAGAATGGCTCAGCCGACATCCTTGTCTTGTTCCAATCTCAGTGCAAACACTTTCGGTTGTCCTCTGTTTATTATGATGTTAGTGGTAATATTATCATGTATAATCTTCATTGTATTGAAGCACATTTCTTCTATGTCTAATTTTTAAGAGGGTTTTTTTTGTCTTGAAAAGATGTTAAATTCTGCCAAATTCTTTTTCTACATTTATTGAAATGATCATATCATTTTTCTCTCTCATTATGTTTATGTGATGTATCACATTTGTTGATTTACACATGTTAAAATATCCTTCCATTCCTGGGATAAAACACACTTGATCATGATGGATAATGAGTTTTCAATGAGTTTCTTTTTTTTGGAGTTTCTTTGTTTGACTTTGATATCAGGGTAATGCTGGTCTCATAAATTGAATCTGGAAATATTCTATCCTCCACATTTTTTGGATGAGTTTAAGAAAAATTGGTATTAATTTTTCTTTATCCCAATCCATTCCCTCTTCCTCCACTTGAAATTCATCAAGTTTTCTCCCATGGAGCATGTAGTTATTAATCTACTAGTTCCAATTTAGTACTATGTACATGTAGCTTGTTTTTCTATTCTTGTGATATTTTTTCAGCATGAGTTTCTTCGTGGAACCAGTACGGCAAAGAAGGCTTGAAATATCAACAGTGTTTGGTGAGGATTTGGCTAAAGAAAGCATAGTACATCTGTGGTTTGAGAAGTTCTAATCTGGTGGTTTTAATCTTCAAAACGAGCCACCTGCATTTCTTGTTGCATGGCCCCCTTTTTCCATCATTAAAGCCAGCAAAGACAGGGTCAAGTCCTTATAGGTTATATCACTCTAATCTGACTTTTTGTGTATTCTCTCTTATATAAAGACTCGCATGTGCATGATGGATTTCGTTAGATAGTATACAATAACCTCCCTTCTCAAATTCAGCTGATTACCAACGTCAATTGCATCTGCAACCTTTATTCCTCTTGCCATATAGCAAAGTATTGACGAGTTCCAGGTATTAGGATATGCACGAATTTGGGGCTCATTGTGTTGCCTACCACAAATGTCTCCAAGAAAATGCTGACATGGGCTATCAATAAATGGAAATTATTACTATGTATTCATTAAAATATTTATTAAGCAATTAATTTTATGGATATTACCTAATTTGGAAGAACCCTTGAGGTAGGCATGGCTGGTATTATTGTAGCTTTCCAAACTACTCATCTGACTTATAACATTGATACTAATGATCTGAGACTGAAAACCATAAACTTCTTACACAGTTTGAGTGTTTATAAAACTTTTAAATATTATCTCTGATTGTGTCTTTACTAAATGGAAAGCTAACCTACTCAATGTTCTTTACTAAGAAAATAAACAATATCTTTGGTACTTAAAATTATTTATATTTGCAAAGTATGAGAGTAAAGAAAAAAAGAGTAATGCTTATTTTTGATATTAGGTCACATAGAAGATTAATTTTGTTTACATGTTATGTTTAAAGCACGATTGTTCAAATAATCTTGTTTGTGTAAAGAAACGGTGATGTTAAAATGAATACTTTCCAGGAGTTTGTTTGCATCTGTTTAATGCAGGCCTAGTAGGTCTGCAAGTTTTCTTGTAGTCAACGCAGTTATTTTGAGCAATGCCAGTTTGACAACTCTACTTAAAGTGTTCTCTGATCTAACATACTTTTTCCTTTGGGAACCATTATTATACAAAATGACAAAGTGATAAGGGCAAAAATCTAGTTACCAATGACATAAAATTAATGCTTTACTTCAGAGTTGGGATTCTTGATCTTATTAATGGCTTACAAATGCATGACAAGCTTTTCCATTTAGAGAATTAACATATTAATCCACTTCATGTGGTAGCCATCTGCTCATATATAACTTTTCAGAAAGGTTATTCATACCTTTTTGTACTAATGGCCCATAGTCATTTTCAGAAGCAATAAATGATTACTAGATGGCATAAAATGCTAATGTCAACACCTTGGAGGAGCTGCTTGCCTTCAGAAATGAGAAATTACAGGTAAATCTTTAGGTAGATCTCTGAAACTTAGATATTGAGGGATAGTATTGGGGTAATTCCTTTTCCAACTCAGTTCATTTCACACCTGGCCTTTTGGGTGATTTGGGAAATCTAGACTTTTTGTGGAGAGTGGAAGCTAATTTTACTCCTCGTGATGAAGGATTTTCATAAAAAGATGACCAAAGTCATATACAGTTATGTAGGCTGAATTACTATACAGCTGAACTCTCATCTTCCCTTTTGTCCATCTAGAGAAAAATGCATACTTATTAGTAATGGGAAAATGAAAAAGTTCACATCCTGGCAGTTAAACAAAATTTGATCATGTTTATATAATCAATAAAATCAGGTTCGCTTTGTGTCACTTATGTACCCTGATTGTTGGTAAACAATAGAGCCTGAGTTATATTAGTTTAAAAATATAGAGGTATAAACATATATACATACACACATCCAAGTATAATTGTGCCAGTGAATATTATAAATAATACTATCTGTGTAGTTAATGGATTATATCTGAACCTGAAGTACCACAGGACAATTCTAGGTTATCTTCTTTCCTAATTATGTGTCCTCAGGAAATTGTTTATCCTTTCTACATCTTGTTTTGCTCATGAATAAATTGTGAAGGGTTGTCAACCAAAGAAGCTCACCTAACTCTTACAGTCCAGAGTTTTTTCTAGGGGTCAGGTATGCAGTTATATAGTGGCTATGTGACTGACCTTGGCTACTCAGCTGCCTTTAGCAAAAGAGCAGGCCTTTGGCCAAGAGCACAAATAAGCATTCATTGTAAATCACATTGTCAGCATAAACTGTCACATCAAACTAGAACTTGTGGGCAAAGGCTTTAGGTATACAAAAAGGCTCTTACCAGGCAAAATACTCTTAAGGGTTCATAGCTCATCTTCCAGCAGGTGGCCAAAGACAAGTCCTGAAAATAGGTCTTTTCTGGAACATGTAGGGTTTGAGCAACCTGAGCCTGCCCACTTAACCTTTCCTTCACAACATCCTTAATAAACACTTCTCAATTTTTCATTTTGCAAATTATATCTCAATATATCAAGAATAAAAGCACAGGTATTTGTTAAAAACTATTTAAATTTCTTTTGCTATTACTATAGTACCATTGTGACTGCTTTCAGTGAAGACACAAAAGATATTTCTTTTTTAAAATGCATTTGATTTAAATTGGGAATTATGATTTAGAAGTGGATACCTTTCTTAATGGTATCCATGGGGAAAACTGAGTTCTGATTGTGTATTTTATTTACAAAAGGTTAATTAGAAAGACCTTTGCATTTATAATTTCTTATTGGAAATAATTCTAAAATATTTTAGGGTTATTGTAGAATCTGCAGATATCTTCCATAATATTTATTCAGTAAGTTGAATAATATTTTCTATTTACAGATTTTAATCTAAGCATCTACAAAACATGGAACAAAAACTTGTTAATGACTACATGGTCATTTCATTTGTAATACTAAATTAAAGATTGTAGTATCACAAAATTCCCCTCATAAACTATCAGTAGAATACTGTATATGGGCGAATCAACACTAATCTCCCAGAAGAGTGGTTAAAGAAACTTCTTCAAACAATTTAGTTATGAGCCAGTGTAAAAGATAAAAGTACGATTAGAGTGGAAAGCTCAGTAGCTACTCTACAAAGAACAAGAAAAGAATTTCTTTAGGCCAAAAGAAGGATTTAAAAGCATAGACTTTATTTTATCCTAGAAAAAGTGAAGAGAGAGAAGGGGAAGAGAGAGAGAGCGAGAGAAGATCGAAGGGCATCAAAGAAAGAAAGGGATGAATACCTGCCCTTAAGGTCAAGCAGTTGCTGAATTTAAAGGGGGGGGTGCCAAAAGTCATTGGAGCTGATTGAATGCTGTTTTTTTTTTTTTTTTTTTTGCTCCAACAAAGTTGAAGACAGACATTCTTCCAGGTTTTCCCAATCCTGCGGCCTGATTTTCATATTCCATTGTTCATCTGGGAGATTTTCAGGAACAAATCCTAAAAATCCTAAAAGGCAAATTTAATTAATAGGTCTAGTTCTAGTGATTATAAAGAAAAATTTCTTTCCTTTTTGTCTGCTGGGCTTTCAATGGCACCTGAAGAAAGAATTCAGCAGGGAGGGGGGCTGCTCGCATGAGAAAGCTAGAAAGGAGAGAGATTGATTTAGTCCTTAGTGAAAAATTATGAGTTAATAATTTTTCTATTATTTCACTAGAAATAGTGAAATATGCATCCTTACTATTATAAGCTTTCATGCAAGGGGCATTTAGTAGGACAACTCAGTTTATTTTTCATGGAGGCATTCAACAGAAAATAGAACAATGATAATCATTGGGAGAAAGGAAAAGCTTGTAACGATGTTCAAGTAGGTTCTTCTTAATAAAAATTTGTACATTGTGAATAAGTATGTGCATCAGTGTGAAATACATGTATTACAAGATTCTTATCATAAACCTCTTAATTTGCATTAAAAATTATCAAGAATTATTTTGTTTGGGGAAAGTCCCTTTAGTGGAAATAACTTAGGTTTTGAAAATAGAAGGTATGAATCCCATCTCTGCTTCTTGCCCTTTGTCTGACCTTAATGAAAATATTTACCTCCATTTTGACCAAAGTATTTTGTATCTCAGTTTACTAATCTATAATTTGACTTGAATTTAGGTATGTTAGAGGAAGGTATTGCTTGTATTTAATTCTGGAATTTAGAAATGCCTTGTATGTTTGCCTTAACTGACAAATGATCAGAGCAGGCCTACCAAAAGTAGATTTGCATGGCAATTGTTTAGTCCCTTGTGAGACAGTTAAAAAACAAAACCAGAATTAAGTAAAAAAGCTTCACATCTGTGCAATACACTGATGTTTGTGGGAAAGGAATGATTCTCTATGAGTTATGGCAACAGTAGCAGCAAACCTTCCTTTGTGCCATGCAAGAGTTGAGGGGTACTTTATCAGTACCTTTCTGGGGAAATATTATCATAGGAAGAACAGTTGATGAATTTACTGAGCTGGGAATGTTTTCTTTTTCTTTTAATGTATAGGAATTCTAATGAGCTCCTTAAAAATTTAGGAGAGGGGGAGGCACCTGTGGCTCAAAAGAGTAGGGCACTGCCCCTTACAGGGATCGTGACATAGCTACTGCAGAAGATCCCTCCTATATAGAAATGTTAGAAATGGCAGAAGGGGAATTTAAAGTTCAGATAATGAAAACAATAAAGGAAATCGCTGAGAAAGTGGAAAACAATCAAAAAGCAATGAAAGAAATTGCTGAGAAAGTGGATAATAACCAAAAGAAAATTCAAAAACAGAATGAAATAAGAGATGAACGATACAAAGAATATAAAAAGGATATAGCAGAGCTAAAGGAGCTGATGCAGTCAATTAGGGAACTTAAGGATGCAATAGAAAGTATTAACAACCGATTAGACCATGCAGAAGAAAGAATCTCAGAGGTAGAGGATAAGGCTCTTGAGATAACTCAGATAGTTAAAGAGGCTGAAAAGAAGAGGGAGAAAGCAGAACGTTCACTGACAGAATTATGGCACTTTATGAAGCGTTCAAACATACAAGTTATAGGTATCCCTGAAGGAGAAGAAGAATGTCCCACAGGAATGGAAGCCATTCTAGAGAATATTGTAAATGAAAATTTCCCAAATATCATCAAAGATTCTGACATACTCCTCTCAGAGGGATATCAGTCCCCTGGTTGCCTGGAACACAAATAGAGCTTCTCCAAGGCACATTGTGATGACTTTATCCAAAGTTAAAAGAACAGATCTTGCAAGCTGCCAGGAGGAAGGGTCAACTGACCTACAGGGGCAAACCTATTAGAGTGACCACAGACTTCTCTAATGAAACTTTTCAAGCCAGAAGACAATGGTC
>CAUYRH010002838.1:0-45911 GCA_963574655.1 Perodicticus potto
AAAAAAATCCTTTTATCATAAGGACACTTGCTCTAGACTGTTTATTGCAGCTCGATTTACAATTACCAAAATGTGGAATGGAGACTATTATAATTCTACAATAATCCGTACAGTATGGTGTAAATAAATAGACCAATGAAACGGAATAGAGAGCCCCAAAACAGACACAGAGATACGGCCAATGGATCCTCCGCAAAGGCAAAAAGCAAGTGAATGCACAGTCGTTTCAACAAATGGTGCTGAAGGAACTGAACAGGCACCTGTGAAAAACAACTACTCCAGGCGCAGACGTTGTGCTCTTCACGGAATGTCACTCCCCATGAATGACAGACTTCCGTGAGCCCTCACACAAGCCCTGTGAGGTAAGTTATTATAATTATCTGTTTATCAGGGATTGAAAAAGAAAACAATAAATAACAGCAAAAGCCCAGAGACTCGGAGTGATTTTGGCGAAGTTATAACTTATTCAGCGGAGACATCAGGATTCCAACCTTTCCAGCCCAAAAGAACAGGGGTTTTAAAGCACGTATTTCCCCAGCATTTCACAGGAACATCGATTCAAATCAAAATTTCAAATAATCATAGCAACGACACAATGAAAATACCATGCAAGTCACCAGTAAGCATTGACCTATATATAATATTGTAATGTGGTGAGATTGGGTGGCTAAATGGAGTTCTTGCTTTAGCAAACATAAAAGAATAAACTTAATTAAAAATGAGGCTAACTTTTGCCAGGCTTTGATAACTATCTGAAACACTTACTTCTGAGTGTGGTGACCTGTCACTGTTGTGCTCGGGGCTTCTCGGCCTGTGTGGCAGGGAAGTGCCCGTCCCGTCCAAGTTAGTGGTGGGGACAACCTCCTGGGGGTTAGTGACCATGTGCTTCTCAAATGACCAACTGGTAAGTGTTTGATTGGCATCAACCTGTTGCTAACATCCCTTGCATTCTCACAATATTCTCTCGTTGGCCCGTTTCGTTAACAGGCGTGTGGCTGTAGGAAGGGTAAGGATGGAATGCCCTAGGCTGATGTTATCTTTGTCACAGCTTGTACGGAGCCACCCTTAAAATGTTTTCTTCTTACCTAATACACTTCAATTTCTGGACACACACACACACACATACGTTAACAGCCATGTTTTTATTTTGTAAGGTAGCAAAGTTTAAAGTCATTAAATAATTTAATGACTCAAATGCATTGATATTATTAAATGGTTATCATGTTAAAAGGCAATAAAATCCAGTCAAATTATTGGACTGTGTGAGTGTGTGTGTGAGTGTGTGTGTGTACTTGGCAGTGAGCACACTACACTTTCTCAGCAGCGTTATCCTGGCCCTGAGTGTCTTTTCCTCTGGACCACACATGCAAACATCGTCTACCAAATCTTCGTGTGATGTCGTCTACAATCTCTGCCTCAACACAAGCCTTTTAAAAACTTGACATTAGAGAATAAAATGCTCAAGATCCATCAGAATAATAGAGGATCATTGAGAATAATAACTTACATGCAACTATTTTCGAACTTTCACATTTTGGTTTCTGTCCTCATAAAATAAATACCAATAGGTAGAACTCCTAAGTGGCCTTTTATGGCAGGCAGTGGGGGAAGTGTTGGCTAGGGATGGCATAAATGGTTAAAACAACCCTACAACATAGATATCATTATCATTCTTTTAGAACTTGGAAATTAAGGCTCAATACTATTTTTCAAACAATCACTCTTGGTTTAAAAAGAAATGATTGAGGCTGTTGTATTGATTAAATACACAACAAGAACATACATCTTGAATATATTCAGATGGAATTTGGATTGAGAATTGGCGTGACTTCAGGATTAAGTATGTTTCATTGTGAAAACACTCTCAGACATTATCTGGAATTAATTACTTTTCTTTCACTCCTCTGAATGATGATCTCTGTTCAGTCCACGAGACTGGGTGCCTTGGGTCTAGTCTCACTATTAGCAGAGCTGTAACTCAGCAGTTTCCATGCTCTGGATGAGGCATCAAAATTCATTCTGACTCACCTGGAGCGGTGTGTGGGGCCATTGCTGCACCTGGTAGCTCCTGTTCCAGCTATTTGTCATCACTGTCATGCGACACTATTTCTCCTGACTTTAAAATCCTTCACCCCTGTGTTAGTTACTATTCTGAGGTTTTATAGATCTCACCGTCCTCTAGATGTGACTACCACAGTCCTAAAAGAAGGGGCTTGATATGTCTTTGATAGAATGCCTGCTTTTCCTTTGGGTGGGTAAGCAGCAGAGGGAGTTCTGGATCATGTGGGTGAGTCTGTATTTACTTCAGGGAGGAGTCTCCTACTGTCTGGCATGGACGTCGTCCTAACTTGACGTCCCACCAACAGCACATGTATAGCGACCATTCTGACAGGGGTAAGGTGGTTATTTCACTGTAATTTTACTTTGTAATTCCCTGATGATTGGTGATATTGAGCATTTTTTCCATACGTTCGTAGACCATTTCTCTATTTTCTTTTTAAAAACTTCTGTTCATCTCATTGGCCCACTTTTTGATAGAGTTGAAGTCATTTTATAAAAAATACACCTGCTCTGCTGTGTTTATCACAGCACAATTCACAAATGCAAAGATATGGAACCAGCCTAAGAGTCTATCCATTCATGACTGGATAAAGAAAATGTGGCATAGATACAGACGGGGCCCCCAAAAGTGGATATGCAATTTTAAAAGGGAGAAATCTATATAATGTTCTAATACTCAAGTCATGTTTGACTTCTGCAAATTATAAGAGGTGCTCAAACATGACTGTATTTGTCTTTTATTATTAGTATATGTAGAATATTACATTTTTAATAGTTTTTCCTTTTCTTAAAACGAGTATACATGTTTTGACACTCTCCGTATTGCTATGACTTACCACTCAGTCATAAAAAGGAATTAAATAATGTCATTGCCAGCCATGTGGGTGGAATTAGAGACCCTCTTCCTAAGTGAGGTTTCTTAGGAATAGCGAACCAAACACCCCATGTTCTCACCAGTAAGTGGGAGCTAAGTGATGGGGACACGTGGGTACAAAGAGACATAAAAACCCTCGGAAACTAAAAAGGAGGAAGAGCACGGGCTGGGGAGGGCTAACAACTCTCCTGCTCAGAACCATGAGCACTGTTTTAGTGATAAATACACCGAAACCCCAACGTAAGCATTACACAAGATATGTATGTAAAAAACAATTTGTACCTCTTTTAATATTTTGAAATTAAAAAAAGAGAGAGAGAGAAGGGCATCTGATAAAGTACTCTTCTCAGCTTTCACAAGCCTCTTTGACCCAGTACCACTAGTTATTGATTTTTCAGTAAGAATTCTTAAAGATATGTGATGCCATTTTTCATGTGATTAACTTGAATATGATTTTTTTCCTTAACAAAAGTAAAATTAATATTTTATTATTATACTGCAAATTGTAATCTGGCATCTGTTACGGTCTACCCGGAATACAGACAGAAATAAACAGATCCTCGGCAGGTCCTGCCCACTCTGTGCCGGGGGCTTTGTCAGGGTAAGTAAAAGTGGTCCGGCAGTCAATGAATCACCATGATTGAGCAAATGCTCATTAAATAACAGAATGATAAATTCTAGATGTATAACCAAGCAGAAGCCAAGGGCCCTCACCAAGGAGCTTATGTTCTAGAAGAAAAAGAAAAATATATATAATGCATAAATGGTTCTTTTCAATTCTGGGCAGATGCTTCACAAATGACAAAACCAGGATAATGCAGTGTATTATTACTTTTGCTAGCTAGGGCACTGGGGCAAGGTGTGTTAGCAGACATAATACATATCGGCGGGAGGGTGGGGGGAGACGGCTGCCTCCAGCTTCTTTCATTCACTCATCAGAGAATGTTTAGGTCCTACACGCCGAAGATAGTTCCACAGCAAACAGAACCCTTCAATCCCCACCCTCATTCTCGTGAGCAAGATAATAAATTTAAAAAATGTATTCTAATATATATATACACACACACATAGTTGTCAGATAATAAAAGGATATCAAAAGAGGAAGCGTATCAGAATAAAAGAATAAATAAAAGAATAATAAAAGAGGAAGCGTATCAGAAACCACATTTGTGTCGTGTGTATATACATGCACGCGCGTGTGTGCACGTGTGTGTGTGTGCTGACATGCTGGGGGGCTCAGAGAAGACCTCCCTGAGAAGGAGCATCCTCAGATCAGGAACAGACCTTTGCAGCTCAGATCTGGAGCAGAGCCCAAAGTTCTCACCTGAGCCTCTCCTAGTGCAAGATTCAGAGAGGAAGGGGGTCCTGAGCAGGTGGCCCGGCTGGGCAGCAGGCAGGTGGGGGTTGGCCCTGGCACAGGCAATGTCAGTGGGGAGTGGGGCAGAAATGTACTTGAGTGCATTCAAGAAGGACTGGAAGGGGAGAGTTTGGAAGTGACAGGAAAGCTCTGATTCACAGTGACAGAGTTTGGAAGTGACAGCAAATAAAGCTTTGATAAACAGAAGTGGGACAAATGGTCCAAGCAGAAGGAACAGATGTGGAAATGTAGGAGGCAGTTACAAGCTGGGCAGGTCGAGGGGCAGAGAGAAAGCCCAGGGCAGGGCAGTATAGGGAGCAGAGGGAGGCAGCAAGCGCTGAGCCCGGACACCGTCCAGGCCGGAGGGTGCAGCCCGCAGCCCGCAGCAGAGCCTGGGCTCTCACTGTGCACACAAGGGGAAGGGTGGGTATTCACACCAGCCCCGCTTCCACATGGAGCGTGTCAGGGAAAGAAGTGAAGGCTGCCCCAGCGAGAGGTTTGAAAGGAGAACAGGAAATTAGCCAAAAACACGAAAGGGAAGTGTGGGGAGGGAAAGGATGGCAACAAGGACATTCACAAGGGAAGGGTGAACTGTATGAGGGCCAGCGGCTTCTCTGTCCTGTCCCGCCTGAGTGGAGGAGCCGAAAGGAACCACTTTGCAGAGACACTGCCAGAAAGTCAGATTTATCTGACAGGTGTAACAATCCGCAGAAGACTTCAGAACATGGGCAAGGATATTAATCCAATTAGAATTGTAGTATTGTGATGGTCAAGTTTGCAAATTAATGTCCTTTCCCTAAAACACGAAACTCACCATAAGAAATGCTGAGCAATAAAAAATAAAAAGTAATTACTCAAATTGTCCTGTATACTAAGCCTCCTTTTAATAAAATACACACCAATTAAACCTCTTAATAGATGGAACATTAATCTATTACATATTAATAGAATCATGAGAAATACAAGTCTGACATTACCTTATAATAATTATAGTTTACCGCAGACAGAGAATAGAACAATAATAGAATATTTGTTCCTGCAGATAAAGAAAATTATTATTTTGAAGAATGACAGTCCTTAGAGAAAAAGTTCATATATTTTATAAGAACATTCAGGGAAGAGAGAGTAGTTTGCCATTTTCATTGCAAATTAGAGTTACAGACAGAAATGGTGGTTGTCCATTCAACTACAGAAGGTTAAATGTGCCACTGTAACTTAAACAGCAAATGATGTAATGCTAAAATTAGGTGAAAACAGGTTATGAACAATTTTTAGATAGATTCTAGCGAATCGTGTCTAAAATTAAATAAAAGGACAATTTGGTTGGATGGGAGGCTAAATACTGTTCTAAGGATATGCAATACACAGTAAACTGGATTTGGGTTACAGATTAATCTGCAAAAATTATTTTAAAATTTAAAAGAACATTTTTTTATTTCACAGAAATTATCATTGCATTTTTTTACATAATATCTTCCCCTAATGCAGTTGATACTCTTCTAAATCTTTCTATCATTTTAAGAAAAACACCCACAGTTTAAATTGATGGGATTGTTTTTCCCAGTGTCAGAAATCTACAGAAACTAGTGGCAGACCTACTATGTCGGTGTTCGCACAGAACAAAGCAATTCAAATTTTCTTGGGAGGGGATGAAAAATTTCTTGCATATTACTGATAATGAATTTTTACTTAAAGCTGTGATCTGCCCACATACATAATGAAAATGTTTTCTGTGGATGTCACATGGTTCCATACGCCTTTCAAACGATAGTTTAAACTACCAAATGGGCAATTTAAACAAACCGATTGAACTCTCTGCAAGGGTTCCAATAACAATTGTAACACGCAATTCTTGGAAAATACGGTGATTTCCATCTCCAAAACGGTTCATTAATTACTCAATTTGTCGATCTTAGTTTATCTCCTTCACTTCCCAGATACTCTCACATATCTTAAGAAATGACTTATTTTTCTTCTGTGATGTAAACTTCTAAGTAGCTTGCCCATCTGCCCCCTAATGCAAATGCTTTGAACTCAAGGAATGTGACAGAGCAAATGCTAATCCAAATAAATATAATAATTTGCTTTAATTAAATTATCTCATTTAATCCAATTATTGTGGTAATTAACTTAGATAAGTAAAAAAGTGAGCACTTTGGAAGATTAAAACATCATCATTCTATAATCTGATTCACATTAAGACTGACTTTGCAAATAGCACAACAGAGTCATTAAGGGGGGCTGAATTGTCCATTTTAAAAGTACAGGGCTGGATTAGAAATTAAAAATTAAGCATATTGAAAACATAGAAATATATAGAGATTTAAAAAATATGTCTTTTACTCTTTATCAAGTGAATTCAACATAATGCTCATATTTTAAATTCCTATACAGCTCATCCAAACTCCCAGGCTAGTGGACTTACGAAAGAGAACACTTTATCCGTTGCTTTGTCTACATGTATCGGCCACATGAACTGTGGGGCCACAGACAGAAATGGCACCTGAGAGCAGGTCTGGGGAACATGCTCCTCTTCCACCTGGGCAGACCCTAGTCAGCAGTTTCCTCTGTAGCATGGCCGGCCCAATGCTACCTGGCCTTTCTGCTTCTGAGAAAAAGTGCAAACTACCTTTTCTTTTTAGATTAAAATTTACCAACTAAGTAAGAGCTGGGTCTTCCAGAGACCCTTTGAAGAGGATGAAATGATAAGACGCAGCATAGAAGACAATATTTGCAAATGTATGCCCAGTTAGAATATATAGAGAATGCTCAAAAATTAAGAGAAAACAAACAAATATTTCTGCCAAATATATGAAGAAACATTTCACTGCAGAAGACATATACATGGCAAATGGCTCATAGAACTGTGTTCAACCTTATTAGACATTAAGGAAATGCAAATTAAGACCAGAGCCATAATGAGATGTCACTAGTCACTTATCAGAATGGCTACAATGAAAAAAAAATTGTGAGGTCTGGGGGGGTCACTCATGCCTGTAATTCCAGCACTCTGGGAGGTTGATGGGGATGGATTGAGCTTAAGAGTTCCAGACTAACCTGAATAAGAGTGAGTAAGACCACTTCTCTAAAAAAAATAAATAAATAAAATAGCTCCTGTAGTCCCAGCTACTCAGGAGGCTGAGGCAAGAGGACCACTTGAACCCAAGAGCTCGAGGTTTCTGTGAACTGTGACATCACTACATTCTATCAAGGGCAACAAAGTGAGATGCTGTCTCAAAAAAAAAAAAATTGTGATAATACCACATACAAGGGAGGGTGCTGAGAAATTGGATTACACATGCATTGTTGGAAGGAAGGTAAAATGGTATAGCCACTGTCAAAATTGGTTTTGGAGTTTCTCTCACAATTAGAAATGTAGCTAGGATTTGACCCAACAATTACATTCCTAGACATTTAGTCAAGAAAAATGGAAGCACACCTTATGCAAAAATCTGTAAAAACATGCTTATAGAAATGCTATTTGTAATCACTAAAAACTAGGCGTGAACTCAGTATCTTTGGATGGGTTGATGATCAAACAAACTGTGGTACATCGTTCCATGGAAAATGGAGCAATTTTAAGGAAAAAAAAAAGAGTTTTGGTGCATGGAACAACTAGGGTGGGCTGCAAAGGAACTGTGCTAAGTGGGAAGCCAGCCACGAAAGGCGACACGTGGTATCGGTGTGTTTACATGGCGTCCTTAAGATAACAAACTTATGGAGATGGAAGCTGGGTTAGCGGTAGATAGGTGAGGGGGGAGGAGGCCGGGTGAAGGGGTGTTTGGCACTGGGCTGTTCTGCACCTTCATAGTCTATGCGTGTGGGGTGGCACCGCTGCAGAGAGCTGGCACGCACAGAGGGTGCAGGGCACACTCATGGCCCCTCTTCCTGCCACCGCACTTACAATTGGAAACCAGGGGAAGGAAACAAGACCTGTTTGTCAATTTTTGTTTTTGCAGCTTCCTGTGAATCTATTCATGTAATCATCACGAAATAAAAACTTCAGAGGACGTGGTGATTATTTGAAATATTTTGCGAACTATGCAGGGTGCAGGACAGGGGCGCGAGTCTTCCAGGGTGGCTGGTGGTGCATTTGGGGTGGCAGCTCGCCAGCCTCTCCCTGGTCCCTACAGAGGCCACCCAAAGCATCCTCTCCACCAGAATCTCCCCGTGACCCCTTCCTTCCTCTCCACAGGAATCTCCCCGGGACCCCTTCCTTCCTCTCCACCAGAATCTCCCCGTGACCCCTTCCTTCTTAATCTCCACACGTCCACCTCTACATAGGCACCTACACCTCTCCTCATACTTTTCATTTCCAGGACACTGATTGTTCCCTTCTAATTAACAGAGATAATCAGTGTCATCCGCATTTCGTCAGCCCCAGCTCACTTCTCTCCAAACTCCCCATTCAGTCAGGCAGAGTGATCATATCTGGGCAAACCGATTTCCTCCTACAAAATGAAAGTCGATTTCAATTTATGATTCTGCAGTTCTGCAAGCACTCCAATGAAAGGGCTTAACTCAACACACTTTCCATTTCCTCTTTATACCTTAGATAGGTTTTAAATGAAATTATGAGGTTTAAGGAATGTGCACTTTTTTTCTGAATTCTCTGAGGACAACTTGATTTTTCACTCTGTGAAAGCTACTTAATTGATCTTGCTTTAAGTTATCTTAGTTTCCTTATGCATAAAAGGTAACGTTTTAATTTAGTTGATAAAGGAGAATTGATGATGAATTAGTTTACCTTTTAAAAGTTCTGACTGAAGTTCTCACTAATAAAGATGCATCATGGCTCGGTGCCTGGAGCTTAAGCAGCTAAGGTGCCAGCCACATACACCAGAGGTGGTGGATTTGAATCCAGCCCGGGCCTGCCGAACAACAATGACAACTACAACCAAAAAATAGCTCGGTGTTATGGCAGGTGCCTGTAGTCCCAGCTACTTGGGAGGCTGAGGCAAGAGAATCGCTTAAGCCGAGGAGTTGGAAGTTGCTGTGAGCTGTGATGCCACCGCACTCTAGCAGGTGATACATTGAGCTTCTTAAAAAAATAAGTGATGGGAATGCTGAAATCTATTTTGCTTTTTCAGGTCTTCCCCAATCTCCAGATTGTTTCCCTTTCAGCATTTGAAATTAAAGAATGCATTTTCTAGTCATTTTGCAAAGCGAATTGTTCCCTTTAGTTATTCAATTACATTCTATAATTGTATGCTGAAACATTTAAAAACCATTCTACTTCCTACTAAGGTTACAATTCAATTTCAACCATCTATAATCCAATCAGGCTATATCTTGTTTTAAGCATTTTAATAGATCCTTTTTTTTCTGGTTATTAAAAAAATTATATTATGTAAATGGCATGTTAAATAATTGATGAGCCACCTAGCTCTGCTGCTAGTTAGCAGTGATGCTATTCTTCCCAAATGTATCTAGACAACAGTCCCTTTCACAGCAAGATTTTCCTAAGCATTTTAAAAGGTATTTTAGCTCCTGCAGTGACGAAGGGAAACTACAAGCGTAATTTACTTACCTGATTTGTGAAGCAATTTACACAATCTAGTATATTCAGACTATATGGGGATAGTTCTTTGTTAAGAAAACAAGGATCTTTAAAAATTGCAAAACTCCATATTATTACATTTTATGATGGAGCAGAGTAGATTAGGGCAATTATCTCTCTTGTTTTATTAAACCTTTATACAACTGTTAGAGGTTAATGGGGCTATTATTTTCCTACTGTCAAACTGCTTCAAAGTAAGATCTAGAGCACACGGTACCAGCGCCCAGGCGCATGGAAGGGCAGCCGCACCGGGTTCCAGGGACGGATGACAGATCGCTGCCGCTGCCACCGTGCAGGCAAAGCACACATTACTAACACTGCAATCGTGTCCCTAGAACAAGCCCTGATGATGAGAGGCATTTCTGGCAAATTAATAAGAACCTTAGTGTCTTCAGCAATAGTCTTACGAAACAAAATGTGGGGGTTTTTTGTGGAAGGGTAAATCAGATCATGTCAATTACTAATAGAACAATAATGTATCTTGTTACCTGGGAAATTATGGCCTGATGAAAACGCCAGTTAGAAATGATCTCTGGAATAAAGTTTCAGGGCTTAAGTGAGACACACATCATTTACAGTGGACAGACTCGGAGATGTGTCTGGAACTGTTTCTGTGATTGGCTGGACGTGGCGCCCTCCAGGCCGGTCACCACCCTCACGGTCTCCCTTCCTACAACCCCTCACACCCACATCCCACGTCAAACTCAGAACCTGGAAAGCACTTTGCAGAATGTCAGGGCTGAGTTTGACTCAAATTCTTCAAATGACCTCCCTAAGATCAAGCCTGTCCCAGTCAGCAAATCGGTAACAAATGGACTCCTTCAGCAGCGCCGTGGAGGAAAATTAGGATATGAAGGGTGTTTTCCAAATGACCAGAGCACAGAACATTGAAGGACAATGAGGTTTTATTACTGACGGCCACCACCTCTTGACAGAAGCATGAAAATAAAGTAATTTCTCATAGTTTCAATGTTTTCTTCCATGCAGTAGGTATGATAATTCTAAGACTACTGAGTTTTGTTGACATTGACAAATTAATTATTCATGCCTGTTTCATTGAATACCTGTGGTTTCCATGAAACGAGAGGCATAATCTTCTCTCAACCAAGGCCTGACCCCCTTCTAGGCCGAGAACGTCCCAGCCCCAGGCGAGCCTCGTGGACAGCACTTCCCCACGTGCCTTGCATGGACTCCCATCCCTATTTCTATGGGTCACTATGTTTCATGGGCTGTTCTCCTAATATTTTGAAAGAATTATAAATTTCCATTTGTACTCAATCATCAATGGATGTTGCTACCTTTATGCCTGCACACTTTGTGTGACCCATTATTTACAATTATCTGACAATCGTTTACCAGTGATCTGAAACCCCAGCACACTGTAATTTCTTCTAAGGAAGGAGTGTGCATTGATCATCTTCCTGACAGCTCCTGAACTTTCCTCGTCATGTGACTGTTGGATGCAGGAATAAAGGTGTGAGGTACAAGGATCTAATGGAGGGGAATATGAACACCCTCTTCCCACGCTCCCTCCCATCCCACAGAGCCGTGTCGCGCGTCATTCAGTAGGAACGCTTTGAACATCTGCTGTGTTCCTGGGACTCTTGTGAGTCTCGCGGAGGAGGATAGAGCAAAGCAGACACAAACTCGTGTACACTCATGTGGTGGATGTTCTCCTGGGGTGGAAGGGGACGGGAAGGGGGTGAGATTGCCTGTGCGAATGCTACACAGACCTGCACGTGTGCACAGGTGACACACAGGGCACATTAAGCAAGTGGAACTCAAATGGAGCAGCTGGCAGAAGGAACTGAGGCTGGGCAGGGCGTGTGAGTGGTAGGTCGGTGACCAGTCAGAGCCCATGGAGGTAAATTTGGAGAAATCCCTGGAAGGAAGATGGGAAGCTCATTTCAGAGTGAGCAGGGAGCAGAGCCAAGGTCCTGAGAGGGTGTGGGCTTGACATCGGGGGGAAACAGATCAGAAACTGATGAGCAAGAGCGAGAAGAATAGGAGAGGGTGGCGGGGAAAGGCGTTCCTGTGGATTTATTTTGGCTGCAGTGGGAAACCTTTGAAAGGTGTGGAGACAAGAAATGATGTAGCTCCAGTGATGCTTCACCAAGATCCCACAGGCTACAGGGGACACAAAGGGAGAGGGGACCAAGTGGACCTCCAGGATAGGGGAGGGTGAGGGTGGATAGCAGGGGACCAGGTGGATGTCCGGGATAGGGGAGGGTGAGGGTGGACAGCAGGGGACCGGGTGGATGTCCAGGACAGGGGAGGGTGAGGGTGGCTTGCAGGTAGGGAAAGCTGTGTTTGGATACCTTTTGGGAGAGGGCAGGGCTGGCTGGCGGGTGGAGATAGAGGTGGCCTGAAGTTCCAGGAACTGGCCGGCGGGAAGCGGTGGGCTTTTTCTGAGAGGGGTGAGAGAGCGGGCTGCCTGTCAGACACACGGTGAGAATCCTGGCAGGTGGACACCAAGGTCTGGGGTCAGGGGGAGTCAGTGGTTATAATCCCATCTGCCTCATTCCATGTTGGAAGTGGGTCACATAGGGACAACTTTCTAAAACATGCAGAACATTGGGGCATTTTCCTTCTAAAAACTTCTCATTGTGACCCTATGAATGAGAATTCATGGTTCCTTTTTCCCTTTCTCTTAGCTTCCTCAGACCTCAGAGAAAGGATCGATGCTGGAGTCTTTCCCTGGGCCTCATCTTGCCACGTGGCACTAGGATGGTGAACTTAAGGCTGACGTGAGGGCAAAGAACTATGAACAACATTAAAAAACAGGCCGGGCACGGTGGCTCACACCTGTAATCCCAGCCTTCTTGGAGGCCAAGGTGGGTGGATCACCTGATCTCACGAGTTCAAGAGCAGCTCTGAGCTAGAGCAGGACCCTGTCTCTAAAAATAGTGGAGTGCTGTGGAGGGCACCTGTAGTCCCAGGTATTTGGGGGGCTGAGGAAAGAGAATTGCTTGAGCCCAAGAGTTTGAGGTTGCTGTGAGCTATGACACTACTGCACTCTACCAAGGGCCACAAAGTGAGACTCTGTCTCAAAAAAAATAAATAAATAAATAAAAGGAAAAGAAAAATACATTAAAAACCTAAACCTTTCTTATTTTTTTAAAGTCCATTAGAATTTAAATACAAAGAGAATGTTATCCAGTACTATATTATACTTGCTCATAAATTATTCCAAACTTTACATTACTAAAACTATGAATACAACAATTAGAGTGGTAAGTGGATAAGGAGAGCAGGCCCCGGGCCAGTGAAAACATATTTTATAATGATGTGTTTCAGAAAATAGATTAACCAATGCTGCCATTTTAGAACAATAATTCAAACAACCTATAGTTACCATTACATCATTAATTGTATAAAGTAGCTGAGACATCATTTTTCATTAGGGCTCTAAAAATAGAGCTACAAGTTTCAAAATCTGCCTTTGCAAATAATTATGTATGAGCCAAAAGAAAAGTCAGGAGAAAATGGCCCCTGCCTGCACCAGTGGAACAGACAATACCCGATCGATTGCTTCTCATTAACAGGACTGTCTATTTGGAAACTCGGAAGGAATACTATTCTGTTTTGCTTTGGGTTCTTTTTCAAGGTAGGAAAAAATTGATTGCCCTTAGAAACAAAGGGAGGAGAAGTACATGTTTATGGTTGAATGTAGCAGAATTTAGGGGCATTTATTTCATAACGTTCTGTTGTTATTTTTCCCAAAGGTTTATAAGACAGAGCATTATATTGTTCATTTTTTCCCAATTTAAAAAATTCATGTTTACATTAAATAATGATTCTGTATCAACCACCCCATCCTGCTTCGCCGTAAACTGTTACAGCCGCACGTGCTCAATAATCAGCATTGGCATCAGTTCACCTGGCGGGTCGCAGCACGTCAATATGTAATCAATGATGTCGCTCGTCTTTACATGGGAGGGGAACATCTATAGCTCCCAAATAACAACCAAGGTTTTGATGTTTCCTCTTCCCTACAAATTGTTATATTCTGGAGTTAGAAGAGCACTAACAGGTTATCTAGACTGTAATCCTCACACCGAGAGTTGCTAAAATTGAATTCTGCCGAGAAGAATGTTCACAAGAGAGGATCAGAAACTACATCTACTGTTACCATCATTAAAAAATGTGTAGTGGCAATTTCGTAATCTCTTGATCTTGAAATGATCTAATCACAGAAGAAGTACTAGCTCTACCTCCCTCAGTGGATGCAAAGAAAGTTGGGGATGGGGTATTTATTAAGTTTATTCCCAGTGCTCTTTCTGTGGCATAATGTTGCCCATTTACATTGCAATTTTTTGAAGTTTAAAATCATTAGAAAGGTAGAGCACTCTGAACATTTAATAACTTAATTATCTTTGGGTTTTTCTGAAAACATTACTGATTATGAACTGAAGAAAGACAAGAACTTCCAAATCTTCTCATCCTAAGGGTTAGTGCAGAGAACTGCCCTCTCTATAGAGAAGGGTTGAAATTCTCCATAGGTTCCTTTGCCCTGCACACACTCAGCCTAGGACACTAGACGGTCCTTTCACCTGCCTGGGTCTCCCTCCCCCACAAAGCAGAAGCTCTGTGCCATTTCAACTCTTGGTCAACTTACTACTTAAATTTTTGCTCTTTTCCTCCCTGTTTATATAAGTAAAAGCTGCTAACAAGGTATGTTTTACAGAGCACCAGCTACATGTCTTATGCCAGAATACACAATTTATGGGTAGCATAGTTTATCTGCGCGACAACCCCATAAAAATGATTGCTATGTTAATTTTTCAATGGATGAAACTTGAACGAGGTACTTGCATAGACAGCTGTGGAGTTCTTTCCTCTCTCACTTTGAATCCTATGTGCTTTCCTCTACTAAGCATTTAAATGGAGTGTCCAGCTGATCTGATATTGAACTTCCTATTGATTTAATGTAAGAGCTTCACCTGGTATGTTCCTGCAGTTCTGTGCTGGGATTTAGATAATTTCTGCAGGGATTTTATTCATGAAAAGAAATCAGTCGCAAAATCATTGTAAGTTTTATGTATCTTACAATGTAGAACATTCTGGATTAAAAGTGAATAATCACAAAATACTAAAATTTTGTTTAAAAAGACAAAAATCTCTTTCTTGCTTCCTCTTCCCTTCACTTATTTTCTTCTGTGATTGTGATTGTGTTCCTTTTTTTTTTAGTCTAGTTTCATTTGCAGGTTACTGGCCCTGACTATTCCATGGAGGAGGCAAGTAAAACATTTCCAGACGGATTGTTTGGAGGGATCGGGGCGGAACCACCGGCCTCGGCATCAGAGTTTGGAGTATCCTGCCCATGTCTGCTGTCTATTCCTCAGGAGGCCCTCTCTGTCCTCCCAGTGCTACAGGACAGGGCCACGGCACAGGCCAAGGTCTGTTGGCGTATGGCAGGCGGCAGGAAGCCCTAAATTGGTAACGGGGAGGAAGCAGAAGTAGGTCAGCACGCAGTGCATTTTCAAAAGATGGTTATCATTTGTATTGACTGATACGTTTTAGTGGCATATTTATCAGTCCTGTAGAAAGCCACCACAGCACACAGATGAAAGCAGAGTCAACTGGACACTCGGGCGTCCCTCCCAGTCCTTGCACTGCCCCCAGCTGCTGGCCAGGGGGGAATGAATGAAACCTGCAGACCCTAAACACCAGGTAAGCCGCACCCACCACTGGGGCAGTCCCTAGGGGTGCACAGAGAAGGCACCCCAGCCGGTAGGAAGCTCCAGAAAGAACACGACGCACAGAAAGGGCCACGTCAGACGTCAGCCCACGTGATGTGTCCACAGACCCTGAGCGTTGCAGGAACAGGAGGTAGCGGGATGCCTCCACGCACCCCACTGCTGCAGGTGGGTCCCCCAGCGCGCTGGGCACGTGCAAGTGCCATCACTATGGCCTCGTCTTCGGAGCGCGTCTTCTCTCCGGGAGGACAAAGACACTGGCCTGAGCTATTGCATTTTTCAGCCACAGATGACTGAGAACATTTTCATAGACAAATGACAAGCCCAGACTCCTATTTTGCAAAGATCAGCCTGGTGTGTGTGTGGCGGGTGTACACCAGACTGGAGACACACTGGCATCCAAGTGCCCGACAGTATGACATTTATTTAAGAGAGGTGTCTGGAAGGTCCAGCCTCAGACAGGGACACAGAGAGTGAAGACAGATTTGAGATATGTTTAGTGGTAGACTCTCCCTGACACTCCTATCCACGAGTGTGAAGTCAGTCGGGGCCTGCTCTTCTCCAAGAAAATACTTCTGCTCGTACAATACAAGAACGTAATGAAGTGGGAAAGCAGTTTCTAAAACTCCTTCTCTATAACTGCCCCATTCTCTGCCCTGCTCCCCCGTCACCCTCGATCCCCATACAGAGAGAAAGGAACTCACGGACAGAGTTTTTGGGGCTGCCGTCTTTGCTGGGGAGCATCTTGACACCTCTCGACTTCAGTTCGATTGCCTTTTTCACTGGAAGAAACAACATAAAGCCTTTAGTAGGTGAAATTCGGAGATCGTAAAACAATGCTTTATCCTTATCGTGTTTCTCAAAATAACTGCTCTCCTGCCAATCCCTGGAAATGGAACACGCTCTAGAAGGTTAATGATGCAAAGAGCATGAAGCAAAAGAGCTTGTAAATAATTAATGCGAGGCTCTCAGGTGGCAAGATCGTAGCTTACGATAACTAACGGTGTCAGAAGCTGAAACTAAGGGGGGCTACAGTTTGCTTCACACCCTATTCACGGCCAGAAGCGGCAGATTCTACAAATCATTATCATTTCACCAACGTGTTCAGGCAGACCCTTCTTTCAATTTATGCGCAGTGACTACAGAGTTTTCTAAATTTGCTATACTCGTGAAAAAATTTAGACAAAAGTACCAGTTGCTCATTCATTTATTCATATATTCATGACACCCCTTACTGCTTGGCAAATCTGAATGGAAGTGGAAGGGAAGGTGAGTTCTAAGTGGGTAGAGAATGTGTTAGGTGACTGTCCTCCAGGCCACTACACAGGCAGTGCGGAAGGCACAGGTGGTGACGACCGTCCTCCAGGCCACCACAGTGCAGAAGGCACAGATGGTTGTGCTTAGTAGTGGTACAATTCTCCGATTTATGTATGTCCCTGCATTAAACATTGCAGGAAGCCCTTTTCTTCTTATTTTTAAAAGGGGGGAGAGGCATTTTGTGAAAAGAAAATAGATAGCAATCTGCTCCTCTAAGAATCTCACACTTGGACTCACTAAGTGCCCGACTGAGAAACGTCTGATGTCGCAGGTGGGACGGGACGAGAGGAGGTGCATGAATACAGATGTGGACACACGTCCTTTGCTCACAGCTTGGCAGCCACGTGGGCTGAGTGAAATATTTAACTCTGTGCCTGCTAATGTATCTGTGAAATAGGTGAGATGCTTAGCTCCGTGTGTCAAATTGACTGGGCCAGAAGCTCCCTTGACACTTAGTTAAACATTATTCCAGAAGTGTCTGTGAGAGTGTTAGTCTAGCATTTATTATCATTATTATTTTTTTTTTGAGACACAGTCTAACTCTGTCACCCTGAGTAGAGTATGGTGGCATCATAGTATGCTCAAACTCCTGGGCTTGAGTAACCCTCTTGCCTCAGCCTCCTGAGTAGCTGGAACTCTAGGTACCTACTACAACACCCAGCTAATTTTTCTATTTTTAGTCAAGACAGGGTCTCACTCTTGCTCGGGCTGGTCTTGAACTCCTAAGCTCAAGCAATCCACCTGCTTTGGCCTCCCATAATTTCAGGATTACAGGTGCAAGCCGCTGTGCTCGGCCTAGTCTGGTATTTAAATCAGCAGCCTGGGGACCAGAGGGCCCCTCCCACTGTGGGGGGGGCCTTGACCAGTTGAAGTCCTGACCCTTCCCTGAGGAAGAGTCTTCTTCCTGCTAGAGGGGCTTGATCGGGAACTCACGCCCTCCCAGACCTCCTTCCTGCTTGTCAACTCGCTCCCCGAGCTCCTAGGGTGCTATCAGTCCCCATAAATATATGAGCCAATTATAAGTTTCTTGGTATTTACACATTCAAGTAAAAAGATTTATACATACAAAGGTTATACATTTGTCTCTTGTACAATACGGGGATTAGAGACACTGCCCCACCCCCACACAGGTGAAAATCCACGGGTAACTTTTAACGCCCTGTAGACTGAACAACTAAGTTACCAGAGGCCTCACCGGTAACATAAACTATTGTTTAACATGTAAATAGATGGGCATCTATTATACATGTATTTTATGTGTTAACGACATACCTAACTTTCTCCTAATTATTATTATTATGTGTGTGTGTATGTATTTCTAGGGTTTGTGGTTCATCTGAGAGTTTTTTTTTTTTTTAATTGTCCCAAATCTTCAAAAACTCTTTCAATATATTTATTTTCAAAATTTCGTGCCTAAGCAGAGCCATGCAGTTCAAACCTATATTGCTCAGGGGTGGAATGTATAAATCTACACGATAGATGTATCACACACAGCCCATGTATGTACACACACATTCACACAACCAGCTGCTTTCTTTCTCTGGAGAAGCCAACTAATACCAATTGGGTAAGGTGAGGGACAATTAATGTACCATCTTTGGCTTGAGCAGAGTAGGCCCACGTGCGACCCTGTGTGGTGGCGTTTTCACGTCACTGAGATTCAGATGGCTGCACTAGAGGTGGTCACGGGAACTGTCCTCTGGGACTGTCCTCAGTCACCGATGTCATGAGCATTCGATGCTCCCATCACGGCTGTCACCCGGTCCTCACTCCCTCTCCACTCACGCTTTCCTGTGGCCACTGAACAGTCTGACACGCCCGGGGAAGGTGCCTCTGGATCCACCCTCAGCGCCCCCATCCCGCACATCATCTTACAACCTCTCGGTAACGTTCTGTGATGGTTTGTGTTTGGGGGGGCAACTACCCCTCTTCCCCCCTTCCAACAGACCTCTGATGTAGGAATTAGGATGCCTGGGCTCATACCTAATGTGAAGCTATGAAGAGGTAGGGCCCTTAGGAAGCCATAGGTCACAAGGGTGCTGCTCTCAGAAATGGGGTATTGTGCTTGTAAGGAAAGTGGAAGGAGTTTCCCTGCCACCTTCTGCCGTACGGGGACCCAGCCAGAGGCGTCATCTCTGAAGCCGGGAGCGGCCCTCACTGGATCTGCAGGTGCCTTGGCCTTGGACACCCCCCAATCTCCGCAACTATGAGACACAGATTTCAATCATTTATAAATCACCAGTCTAAGGTATTTTTTTATAGCATCCCAGAAAGTCTACAGTAAGCACCTTCCCTGTGTATTTTACTAGGCCATCAGGGAGAAATGAGTGTGGAGGGAACCCATAAACTCGGAGTCTTCCTCCCAACAGCGTGGCTTGGGAACGAGCAGGTAAGTGCAGGCAGCTGCCTGGCTCACGGAGACCATCAGGAGACTCCTGGTGTCAACTCCACTCTCAAGTGGAGGACAAGAGTTGAGGCAATCAGATCCCCTCCGAGGGAGGGCTGTGCAGACAGTGCTTGGCTGCAGACAGCGCCCTCACCCAGGTCCCTCTGGACACGATAGCTCAGGGAGAGGTCACTGGGTCTGTGACTGCAGTGTGTGGCACCTAGTGGTGTCTGAGGCTCTGAGGACCTTCCTCCTTGAGAGGGGATCCCAAAGGAGCCCTATCAACATCCTATACACCAAATTAGACTCAGAGACCAGTTTGCTCAGGACCCCACCACAGCCACCCATTATATTTCTTCTTTTCTCTACTGACTCTTCATTCATATTTTTCCTGCTTCTTATCCCTGCGCTGTGGTGATAAATAACGTAGGAAAAGGGAAATGAGATCTAGAACCGGCTCCTGTGGCCGCAATCCTGCCAGCTACAGCTCGGCTCTGCCCGTCAGATCTCCGCAGGATAATGTTTTCATTGGAAACGGCAAATGCCATGGTGTGTGTGTGTCTGCCATCGTCCCACGTCCTGGCGCTGAAATAACTTTATCTTGAAGTCACTTAGGAGAGAGGAGATGGATGGACAATAAATAATGAACAGGAGAATCGATGGGAGATAATACAGAACATAAAATTCAAAGCAAAATGTCACCCAATATAAACAGATAAAACAAATAGAACTCAATCCACTCAGAAACTAACAAGAAAAACCGAGTAGCCTTCAGAGTGCGATGAAGGTATCTGAGTATGAGCTAATAAATTCCATAAGTTTGCAAATGAGTGTTGGAAGCTCCGTAGAGCTAAACTTCCAACTGGGATATTGTTATTTATTATTTTTCGATAAGATGGCATTATACTGCTGTAGACCATCTGCTCCACTGATTCTAATTTGTTTCAAGTTATGACGTTCTCTTATTAGATAGCTCAGATTCCTGGGTGCTGTGCAGAGAGGGAAGGTGCGTGGTGTGTCTTCCACCCACCAGCGTCTAGATCTCTCCTCTCCTCAACCCTTTGGGCTCCTCTTTTCCTCTATCCAGATTCCTCCTCCTCCTCTTTCTCCTTCCAACTTCCCTCAGAGCTGGGTAGGGAGATTTCCATTTGCCAAGAAAGGAGAGAGGGGAGGGAAGGTGGACTAGAGCTTCAGAAATTCAGAGAAATTTTTTCCAATGACTAACACTCTACCATGAATTAAACTGTTAGCTGTTTATTCTCAGATCTCAGAATGAATGCCAGAAAGCCCTTGTGATGGACAAAAATGCAGACTCTTGTGTCTAATCAACACAATCTTGAAGCTTGGCCTTCAGGCTTAATTTCTCACAGTAGTTACCCAGTTTTTGTTTTGAGCTTATTTTGTTTTTTTCTGCCCTTAGTTTTGTGGTGTTGGCGGATGACGGCATTCCGTACGTGGTAAAGTTAGAGTCTGAGTCTCCCTGGTCTAACGTAGCTGAGATGATAGCTAACTTTGCTCAGTGATTCAGATTCAACAACGTCAAATAGATTGTGGTTACCAGGGGCCGGTGAAGGGGAGATGAGGGTCAAAGGACACACAATCTTGTTAGACAGCAGGAATGAAGCATAGTGTCTACGTACTCATATAACTTAGGAACTGTAGTGAGTAAACTTGCACCTTGTGCTTGAAAACTGGTGACATTTAATTTTAAGAGTTCTCACAACAAATAAATAAGTATGTGGTAAAAATAAACAAAAAATCCCACACAAAAGCCTCAAATTCTTAATGGTTATAATAGAATAATCCTTGGAAATTCTTAGAATTGCAACGATTGGCTACCAATGGTTAGGAATATATACTAAATAGATAATATAAATGCATACAACGTAAGGATCTAAGATACATAAACGAATCTATTGAACTCTTTTGTTGTTAGAAATGATTTTGTTCTTGAAACATTCTTGTTCTCAAACCTAATATGTTTTACAGTTATGTAATCAATAGCTTTCTATTAAATGTGATAAGTAAGCAATTATATTCCAAAAGCTATTAAGTCAGTGGTTCTCAACCTGTGGGTCGCGACCCCTTGGTAACAATGAAAACACATTGCGGCATTAGGAAGGTTGAGAACCACTGTATTAAGTGTTTTATGTTTGTATTTTTATTTTACATTATCACAGAAAATATATATTTTTTAATTTCATTATTTATGTTAGGTTATTCTTATATTGAGGGAAATGAAATTATTCAGATGTTTGTATTTTGGATAGTTTTATGTCTCCTTTATTATTGGAAAATAAAAATTATACATTTCTCTGACTTATCTCAGAGTATTGTCTGAGAGGTAAGACTATTGTCTGAGAGTTATCTCAGACTATTGTCAGTATTTTTCATTTTTACAAGAAAAAGTAATCTTTTGAGTATAATATACCTTGAGGAAATTTGATTGCTTACATTCTTTCACTTATTCCAAAACTTCATTTTCTTTAATCTAGGACCATAATATTTTATGAAGTGCTTTCAAATATTAGAATTTAGAATTGCATTTAAAATATTCAATTGCTTCCTTAATGGTTACATATACACACCCCCATTGTTTAACTTTTCTTCACTAAAATTTTATCATGTATTATACTGAGGAAGAGTCATCAAATTTTCAGATCACCTTGTAATTTAAATACATATTTAAATTTAAAAAAATCTATTTATCAGGAGGTGCCTGCGGCTCAAAGGAGTAGGGTGCCAGCCCCATATACCGGAGGTGGCGGTTTCAAACCCGGCCCCAGCCAAAAAAAAAAAAAAACTGCAAAAAAAAAAAAATCTGTCAACGTACTTCCATCAGTAGACATTGTTAATGTCATTAAATTCCTAAGTATTGATTCAACTTCTTTTTCTTGTTTATTATTAATGTATAGTTCATACTGACAGACAAAAAACATTAATATAAACATATGTTCTTACTATGGCTCTTAGCAAAGAGCATGAGGCCACTTGCCTGTCTAAAATATGAGCCTCTATATCTGTGCCAAACTCGTCACCTCAAAAACATGGTTGCCATTTTTTCCTCTTGTGGATAATCACTTTTTACTTTTCTTCTGGATTAACTCAATTATTGTACAAGGGTATTGCTCCTTTCCCACCTAGCCAAGACAAAGCAATCCTGTTTTTTAAAGGCACACAGCATGCTAGGTGATGTGCAGACATTTTTCATGTCCATTTTCCTCTTACAACTAGCACTGTCTCTCTCCTCTCCTGTGGGCTGGGGGAAGGAGATTATTCAAAGAACAGTTTCTGTTTCCAGCTCTTCCCAGCCGCTCCTGAATCTAGTCACCTGCACCTTCTTATTTGCTAATCATTTGATCCGTCCCCATTCTCCACCTGTGACACCATCAACCTTGTCCTCAAAGCCCTTTTTACCCTGAGCTTCCTGGGCTTCCTGAGTTTTCCTGTCTTGATTTTCCTCCTAATTCCTTCCTCGTTCACAGGCTGACTGTTGTCATCTGAAATTTTAATAATTATTCCATATAGCTAAACTCCATCGATCACATACCTGATAGAAGTATGGTAAACATCTAATAAAACATTACCATTATCCTAAGAGTTGCAAATTTAAAAAAAATGCAAAATACTCAGTATACATCCAATTTAATTCCACCAAAATGTTATAAGATTTATACTATTACTACGGAACTGCCAAAGGGAAGTTAAAATCTCCAACTGTTATAGTGCAGGGAGGCACACTGCACTGTTCATATCCAGTAGGGTTTTCTATATAAATTGAGGAGCATTTAGGTAGGGTGAATAAGTGTTTCAATAATAAGTGTTAATTATTGAAATATCCTCATGTTGAGTGTTTCCCTTGACAAATACGTAGTGTCCATACTTGTCTTTCCTTATCTTTGTTGGTTTAAATCCTATTGTATCTGCAAATAAAGTTGCAACCCCTGCTTTATTCTGATTTCCATTTTCCTGTTTTATAGATGACCATTCCTTCTCCCTGAGTCTTTTTTTATCTTTTGAGGTAAGATGAATCTCTCACAAGCAACAGACACCTGGCCTCAGGTTTGTATCCTGTGAGCCACCAACCTGTGCCCCAGAGTGTTTATTGCAGCCCAATTCACAATAGCCAAGTCCTGGAAACAGCCGAAATGCCCATCAACCCATGAATGGATAAACAAATTGTGGTATATGGAGACCATGGAATACTATGCAGCCATGAAAGAAGGAGACTTTACATCTTTTATGTTTACTTGGATGGAGCTGGAACATATTCTTCTTAGCAAAGCATCTCAAAAAATGGGGAAATAAGTATCCAATATACTCAACACGATTATCAACCAATATATAAACACTCACACATCCATATGAATAATAAAACACAAAGTCAGTCCAGAAAGAAAGAGGGGAGAGGAGGGAAAGGGGAGGGTGAGTGGAGGGAGAGTATGTGGTAGGATCTCACCCAATGTGCTCAATGCAAGGGTACATTTCAAGACAACTAAGAGTATGTTATAAACGTCTTACTACAAAAATAAGTAAGTGAGGTGATAGTTATGTTAATGAGTTTGATTTAAGCTTTACACATTGTATATCAAATCATCACTTTGTACCCATAACTGTATACAGTTATGATTTACTAAAAATTAAGTTAAATAATGCAAAACAATAAAATAGAATATGAAAAAAAATTTATATTATCACTACAGCCATTTACAAAAAAATCGAGGTACAAAAAGGTTAGATATTTTAATACAGGTCACACAGCTGGAAGTGGTAGAGCTATTACTGAACCTGGGGCACCCTCGCTCTAGAACCTGATGGCTGTATCACAGGCAATGTTGCATCCTTAATAAATTACACTCCTTATTTTAACCGTACTTTACATTTAAAAATTTTTCTTTTTATAAAGAGCCTATTATTTCATTTTATGATGTAATACTTAAATAATAATACATGACTAATCATGTCTTCCTATTGTGCTAAATTTGTTAAGTTTAGAATTGATTAATCAAATCTTTAGACATTTATTTAAGAAGTCTAAATGAATTGGTATGGTAGTGCTTACATTTGGACTAAATATCTATTGATATCAATCCTACTATCATGGAAGACATACACTGTATTACGTTGTTAACTATAGCCACCCGTGAGAAAAATACGGACCCACACTTTGGGTACAAATCAGAGGTGATTTTATTTACTCCTGCACAGGGGGCTGCTGTTAAAAAGGCAGACGGCCCAAATCAGGTGGTCATTTATTACATCTGTACAGACAGACCGCTGCCCCAAAGGGCAAACGGCCAAATCAGGTGGTTACATCTGTACAGATGAATCGCTGCCCCTAAAAGGCAAACAGCCCCTTTTGCGGTACAGGCTGATTTTTCCACCCCTTTTTGTGCTGATGTGGCAAAGCAAGCATGTACAAAAGCGAAACGTGGCTGGTTACTGGGCGGGGTTACAGTCAGGTGGTTAGCTCAGGGGGTAGCTGCATGGCGGCTCAGGGGGGTAAATCAGCAACCATGGGGACAACTTGGAAAGCCCAGTACCTGGGAAACTCAATTTCCTGGGAATCTCTGCTTGAGTAAGTTTTTACCATTGTTTAGCTGGCTAGGGAGGTTGAGGTAAGTTTCTCATCATTGCGTTTAGACACTGCTAAGGAGTCAGGGAACTCAGAGAACTTCCTTGTCAGAAACCTGTTCTCAGAATTAAACCAAAAAGGGGGGTTTGAGACAGTTGGGGACTCAAGTTGAAACAGTTAGGGGCCTTTAGGGGTCTTCTTGCCGGGTCAGTTACTACAATTACATAGCATTATTTTTATTTTTCATAAAATTTATGATCATAGTAGTTCATAATATTGTAGAAAATTTTGGAAATGCTAAATATAATAAAGAAAACAAAGTAACTGAATAAACCCCTCATCTGGACATAACCATGCAGAATTTGTCTGTACTGATCTTCAATTCCACATGTTATAACTACAAATAAGTTGATAGGGCTATTGATATACACATGTATATAATATTCATAGAATAACTTTTCTAAAAAAATGTTAATGTTTATTCTCTTTCAAGAACTCTTTGAGCATTTTTTCCTAAAATACTTTTGTGGGTTGGTCACAATATATGTAATTACATTACTTTGAGTGGCTTTTTTTCTCTCTTTTTGCAATTGTATATAACACCAAACACCCATCTTATTCCCTTCAGTTTCAGATAATTAATTGATAGAATTAGGATTTTTTAGTCAGGCCATTTATCCACTGTACTGAATTGATTTCTAAAAGCGTTCTGCCAGTTCAATGCTAGTTGTGTACAAGAATATTTTAACTAAAGTACCTTTGACAACATTAAAAGTTTTAATAGATAAAAGAAAATGCTTTTAAGGGGGGTGGTGCCTGTGGCTCAGTGAGTACAGCACCGGCCCCATATACCAAGGGTGGTGGGTTCAAACTCAGCCCTGGCCAAACTGCAACAAAAAAATAGCCGTGCATTATGATGGGTGGCTATAGTCCCAGCAACTCGGGAGACTGAGGCAAGAGAATTGCCTAAGCCCAAGAGTTGGAGGTTGCTGTGAGCTGTGATGCCACATCACTCTACTGAGGGCAATAGAGAGAAACCCTGTCTCTACAAAAAAAAAAAAAAGATAAGAAATAGGGCTGAGTAGTACTCGTGCACGCATGCAAGCACGCACACACACACACACACACACACACCCCACATTTTCTTTATCCACTTGTGAACTGATGGAAACTAAGGTTAGCTCTACAACTTTGCAATTGTGAATTGTGCTGTGATAGCCATTCCAGTGTCTTTTTTATAAAGTGATCTTTTCCTTTGGATAGACATCAAGAATGGAGAGATGGGATAAAAACATACCTTTTGGATAAAATGAACACTACTCTGGTGAAATGGTTCCTGACTTGAGCATTATACAAGGCATCTATGCATAAAAAAATAGTGTACCCCCTTAATATTCTGAAATAAATTAAATAAAAAGAAAATTCTTACTAACTTGGTAGTTAAAAAGAGCTCGTTTTTAATTTCAATTAAAATAATGCATTTCTTGGCTTATTCTTTGGGATAACTCTTACCACTGTTCTCTCATGGTCTATAAAGTCTAAATATGATCGTTGTGCTTTTTTATACGTTCCTTTCACTGCAGCTTCCATTGTAAGTGTGCAGGCATGCAGGTATGCAGGCATTTCTGTTTTTTTTGTTTTAATTCATTTTTTATGCCTTTCAGTAGGAACCTTTGACCAACACTGACAGCCATGTTTTAGTAACTAGATTGCCAAATTTCATTTCTAACCTTAAATCAGTGAGTGCCCTTTCCTCAGTCAGAGAAATCATCCTTTTGAATAATTTGAGGTTATAAATCCATTTTTAACTCATGAATAGTTATAGGTGTTTATTTGCTATACTTGACCATGTTGGCATTTTTTATTTGTTTTGTTTTTTGAGACAGAGTCTCACTCTGTTGCACCAGACTATAGTTTCATTACCTCAGCCTAACTCACATCAACCTCAAATTCCTGGGCTCACATGATTCTCATTCCTCAGTCTCTTGAGAAGCTGTGACCCCAAAAGCCCACCAACAAGCCCAGCTCTTTTTATACCTTTATTTATTTAGTTAGTTATTTAGACAGAGTCTCACTCTGTTGCCCCAGGTAGAGTTTCATGGCATCTTAGTTCACAGCAACCTCCAAATCTTGGGCTCTAGAGATCCTTGTGCTTCAGCCTCCTGAGTACTTCAGACCTCATGCATCTCCCACAATGCTCGGCTAGTTTAGTTTTTTTTTTTTTTTTTTTTAGTAGAGACAGGGTTTCACTCTTGCTCAGGCCAGTCTCAATCACCTGAGCTCAAGCAAGTCACCTGCCTTGGCTTCCCAGAGGGATTGGATTACAGGCGTGAGCCACTACCCCCAACCAATGGGAACAGTTTTATTATTGATGCTCTTTGATGATTGGTGATTATAATCTCTTATTCTAATATCACTAGATAGTGCTACTCAATTAAAAGACAAACATCTTACATATGAAAGTATATCATTACACAAATAATCCTGTCAAAGTAGTGTGAGGGACCAGCATGCAAATACTACAAAAACTTAATGGTGGAATTCTTTACCATTTAAAAGAGTAATTACAGAAAAATGCTTTATTGGAAGGAAGAATAATTGACTTTACTTATCTCACATGTCCTTAATAATTTAGGGACTCCATTTAAATGATGTATTTCTCTGTGACTTAGGTTTTCAGGTATAATAACAATCAAGATTTAACTTGGGACCCGTAGGGATTAAGACATGTTTTTCTTATTCATTTTTGCAGTGATTCATTGATGTGCTCCATAGATATCATTTCAAGCAATTTTTTCCAAATGGGGAAGAAAGAATGAAATCCAAAGATTAGGGAGAAGGAAGAAGAGAGGAAGCCCAAAATTGGGCAAAATGACGTGTCCCAAAGAACAACTTTCTCACTAATCTACCTCCTATGAATTGAGATGCAGGAAATATTTGGGAGGTTGTAAACAGAATTATCGCACACATGCCAATAAAGATTTTTATGCTTTTCTCCTTAACACACCCTTCTTGCCTGTATTTTACCTTAAAGATATTTTCTACTATAATTTCCTAAATTTTCCAGTTGATGGTATCAGAAGCCATTTTACCTTACAAGGCAAGCAATAGCTTTACAAAAATTTTAGTTCAGGGTGGCACCTGTGGCTAACTGAATAGGGCACTGGACCCATATACCAAGGGTGGCGGGTTCAAACCCGGTCCCTGCCAAACTGCAACAAAAAATAGCCAGGCGTTGTGGCAGGCACCTGTGGTTTCAGCTACTTGGGAGGCTGAGGCAAGAGAATCGCCTAAACCCAAGAAGTGGAAGTTGTTGTGAGCTGTTACTCCACAGTACTCCACTGAGGGTGACAAAGTGAGATTCTATCTCTAAAAAAAAAAAAATTGGTTCAGCAGAAAATTGACCATCCTGGAAGCCCAGAGATGTGAGCTCTAGTCCCTCACCTGAAGATATTGAGCCATAGCCTTTTTTCCCTAATCAACTAAAATCAGGAGTTGAATTTTAAGGACCCTAAGATTTTAATTTCTCATTCTTGGCCTAAGCAGATACGCAGAATTGAGGAAAGTGGCTGATACTTAATTCAGAGTAAAGTTTACCTCTTTCTTCTACTGTTCATTGCAATGTGGACTTTGAGTTAGATGTCAGGTTTTAACAGTGTTTTAGAACTCTAGACATATCTATCACCTTGGCAGGTGAACAAGTCCCTAAACCTCCAACCCCTTATTTATTTAATAAAGATGACTATCACCTGCCTACCAGGGTTGTAGTGAAGATTAAATGAGATGGCAAATACAAGAACCTAGCTGGAATGTCTGGCCCACATAGTTAAACAAATTGCTGGAAAAATTCTTTGCACAGAAGGGAGAAATTTCCAAGTCTTGACTGCACTCAATGCGTAGTGTTACTCCAATTCTTTCCCCAGATTTTCCCTTAAACTTCACCACTTGCAGGAAGCTGGGGAAGAAAAAATGCAAATTCCTGAGTAAGGTCTCCAAGGAATTAGGACTATGTCTTGCTGTCTTCATTTCTACTAGAAATTGGCACGTCTTTGTCATTCAATAAATCAACACAGTTTATAGAATTAAAAAAAGAAAAAGAAGGGTGAGAGAAGGGAAGCTACCAGAACTTCACTCGGCAATTCTCCTCTTCTGGAAATAGCAGAAGCTGTTCAGCAACAACAGCTCCATGTAAACCGTCTGTGTAAGCTTTCTAATGTATTACCTGTGTCCTTTCAGACCAGGTAACAAAAAATTCAATGACAATCATTTCTTTTTAACACCATGACCTTTTGTTGCCTCTGACCATTGTTCCGCGTTTGTTAAGGAACTGACCCTCTCAAACAGGAAGGGCATGTCACCATAGGAGAAAACTCACTGTCATGGGGGCCACATTTATGCTTCCACAAAAAGAATAACAGCACGCTCCTCTTCCATGACCCCTGGGGAAGCACAGTGATGCCTACCAGTAGGCGGGTGAGCGAGCCCTGGGAGGCTTGCTGCGTGGAGCGCCGCTGCAAAGGGCCAGGACACTGCTCAAGGCAGCACCCAGAGGGCTGAGTATCGCCGGTTATGCCTTTTGAATAAATAGCTGTTGAATACCTGTTTCTCTCTCCAGCCTGTACACAATTTTCAAACGTATGTGTTTTCATAGGTGAAACATCCAAATCTGATCATTCTTTTGTGGGCACCAGTGACCCCCAGGATCTGCACGAGGGAGCCCTCACTTGGGGTGTGTGCAGGTGTTGTGGGTGTAGATTTTCAGTTGTGAGGATGGATAGAAACTGATTCAACCACGTCTCTTGCCCAGCTTTTTATGATCAGTCCTGTGAGATGATGGAGCAACACAGCCCCAGAGCACAACAAAAAGTGGTGGGCCAAGTTCACCACTTTGGCTTCGGCCATGGCCAAGGCACCTTGGAGATTCCTGGTGCTCGGCACGAGGGAGACACACATGCTGAGAATTTTTTCATTTCTAAGTTATAACGGCATTTTCAGGTCAAACTACTCCCCTCCTTTCCTCCTTATATTTTAATTATTCCCACTTTGTAAATACCATTATTTTGCTGTTTTCTCCCCAATGCTTTTGGAAAAGCTTCATTAATTTCATTAAATGATATAGTAAATCAAAGTTAATGTGGTGAAAAATAAAGGGATAGAATTGTAAATTCTTTACATGGGAATAATAAAATTTCTCTCTGAATGAACTGTCATAACCCATCTTTGAAAAATTAATTACGGGGTATTTTCTTAGAGGTACTATATAAATAAAACAGCAGAAAATGGAGGCCTGTTGGAGGCTGACAATCTGTCGGGGAGAGCACAGGTGCTTACACCTGACACAGGGGCCCCTGGCACCTTCCTCACTCCTGTCATCCTCAAGAACCTCAGGAGCATAAAGGCATCTCAGGTAGCACCTGCTGTACACGTCTGGATGTGTCAGAAACTTAACGAAATCCTTGTAAGGTAGGCGTCTTCTATTTGGCAAAGCAGACACAAGGAACAAACCAAGATAAACACACTGAACTTTCAAAAGTGCCAAGATGAAGGTGAAGGTCCCTTCAGTAGTCTGAACCCACAATAGCTAAGGAATCAACATATTGATCAAACTACGCATCTTGATTAAATATGAGAAAGTATTTGCTCCATCCTAAGTCAGATATGAAACAATTTACTCGTTAGGAGAAGCTGCTTTCTTTGTGCTTGCCCCAGGTCAATAACTCTTCTTACCTTTTGCCAATATCTCCATGATATTCCTACTAATAAGTCACCTTATAAAGGACCCAAGTGGGGAAGTCCTGGTTAGTAAAACTGTTGAGACAGAGCGTGAAATACACAGGTTGAAGCATAACATTCTGCAAATTGCTCTGGGATAGCTTTTATCTTTATTTTGGATTCTAGATAATGAGCAAAACTTCTTTTTGTTTATGTTTTCTAATTTAAACATTATAAAAATGTACAATTTTAAACACTGGTCTATATTCTGAACACTTGAAAGAGACATCCACCCTAAACTGTTGTGTGCCAGACAAGAGAGAATAAGCTTGTACAGAGAAATCCGACAGTTTTAGTTGGTTGAGTTTGATCTACCAGTTAGACATGAAAATAAGTATTTGCATACCAGAGTATGGAACATAAAAGACTGGACTAACCCGAGAACTTGGAAATCATAGTCTCAGCCCCCACTGAGAGCTCGTACTACAGACAGATACCGTGGCTGTGGGTCTCAGAGAGCAGTACGGAAGCCTGAGGTCTCCAAGACCTGTCTGGGCATTCATTTGATTAAAACTGTTCCACAATCATATTAAGACATCATTTGCTTATTGCTTTGTACAGAAGCAACGGTAGCTGGATTAGCAGTAAAGAGTGAGATTAGTGAACAGGGCTGGATTCACTGTTTCCATCACGATGCTTCTGTTTGCCTAGGCATGCCAAGGAGAAATCAATAAAAATAATTACTCTTATTAAATCAACTCTTTAGTGCATGTCCTACTAATACTCTGCTTGATGAAAGAAGTCCTAGTAAGGCATTTCGCTACACACCAAGGTTTGATGCTGGTCTTATGGAGAAACACTTGTGAAATTCTTTGATTTCAGGAGTGAACTTGCTGTTTTTTCATGGAACACCATTTTTACTGGAAAGAAAGACTAACAAAGAATAGTGAATGCACTAATTTCTATTGCCACATAAATCATTACAAACTTAAAAGCTAACAGAAACTTATGACCTCAGTGTTCTGCAGGTCTGCCGGGCAGGTGCAGCTCGCCCGGCTCTCGGACCCAGATGTCACACACGAGGTGAGCTGACTTGTCTGTGAGTCCTCTCTGGGTTTAGGCTGTTGGTGAAGCCTGGTTCCTGGTGGTCCTGGGACTGGGGTCCCTGTGTTCTGGTTGACTAGTGACCAGGATCAGTTTTCCCAGACTGCCCACTACCTCTCCCCATCATCAAAGCCCTGGAGAACCTCCCAGGTGAATCTCTCTCCCATGAAGCATCTCTTCCCCCAGGGCCCACGCTAAGGGCTCGTTTGATCAGTGCAGGAGCACGGGGGACAATCTCCCTTCCTCACAGGCGGCTGGCGTAAGCTGAGTACAGGAGGGCGCCAGGTCCTATCTCCCCAACAGAGGCATTGTGCAAAGGGACAACCTTAGAACTGTGATTTCTCCCTTCAGATATGGGATATTCATACTTGGGCTTTTAATGGATTTACTTGAAAATAAACAGTGGTCATTTCCTGAAAAAAAAAAATAAGTGGATAGTATGTTTTCTGAGGATGCAATTTAGTTTTAAAGCAAATAATAACATTTTGGACAGCTAGCATCTGCCTCTGCAATCTTTGCAACTTTCCAATACTTAATGACTTTTCTGATGAGATCAGTGGTGATGTTAACAAATATGTTTTTTAAAGTTATTGTACAATACTTATTTTTAGATAATGACAATACCATTTGTAAGGACTAACTCAGGGAACTAACAATTTCAAGATGATCTATTCACGATGATACAAAATAATGCCTAGGTAGAAGATTTATTCAAATGCAAGATATGCCTATGGATTTTTACTGAAGTATAAAAGGTTTGTTCATGTGATATCAGGCTCCACATTGTAACTAACTTTTAAGAAAAAAAAATTGTTAAGTTTAATGTAGTGTTAAAGTACAATACAATACCCACTATTGTCTAAAAAGACCCTTACAATTTCTCTCTTTTCCAATATCAACCAGTGTAGACTCTGATTTTGTTCATTAACTTTACTCAGAATGATGGAGAACTACACACAGAATATAGAAGCAGGTCTGTTAAACCAGCTCCTCCATCAAGCCATGTGTTAAAAAATTTTGCAAGAACAGTTTTAAAATGCTGCTCTTCACATTACTTTTATTTTGGTTTTGTTCTTGGACAATATAGTCATTTTCATAAAACATATCACATGTTAATTTTAAAGGGGTATTATGATTTCAAATTCAAAAAGAAATATTTCATTTTTTCTTTAAATGTAATTTCTAATGTATTTACATGAATGGCTCCAAGCCACAGATACTTGAGGTTTTCAACAACTTTTAAACGTGCTCGAAGATGGAAAGGTTTGAGCATCCCTTCCCCAGGACAGTAATCAGACTTTGAGTCACTCCCTATGTGCAAAGTAAACTTTTACCCTGAAGGTCAAAGTTTAGAATTCAGTTTGTGCACAAACTTAAATGGAAAATAATATGGTATTTTTATTTTTACTGGTTTCTAAGTGAAAATTAGCATTTTCTTCCATGTGAGTACAGGTAATTAAAAAAAAAAAAAAACCCATAGTATTATAGTACTTTGCAATTAGCCGAAATTGCAGCATCTTCTTACTACATTAGCAGTGATTATAGAAACCAACAGATGTCAGTTATGAATTCAGAATATCATCACTATTAGCCTCACCATGGATCCTGTTAGTAAAGGAGCCCACACATCTCTATGTAGAAATTCTTTTTAAAATATGTTGATGACTATTTGAACACACCTAGCTTTTCCTGCTATTTTATTTTCTGCATTTATGATGATGCCCTTGTAAGAGGCCCATTTACCTCTCCAGGCTAACAGAGGTGCCCAGTAATTGTAGGGGCCCCTGGCTGAGAGTTTGGGAAAGTGATTTTTCAGCAGAGGAGGGAAGACAGAGCAGCTACCTGAGGTGGGAAAAGGACTCAGGGACAGTTGTTCCCTGAGGATGAAGAAGTTATTGCAAGGAGATGAGCCAACTGGGCCACTGACTGAGGACTGACTGTTGGTTTGGGTGAAGTAGGACAATGGGGCCTGGACAAGAGCTGTGTCAGGGTGGAGACAGGGCCTCCCTGGATGGATCTATGAACAATGAAATGGAGTAGGGGGGGAGGCCAGTGTAAATATCGCTATCGAGAGGTTTTACTCTTGGAAAGGGAAGTGGAGAATTAGGACAGTAGTCGGAGGAGCTTATGGCCCAAGGGAATGTTGTGGGTGCTGGTGGTGGGTGTGAGTGTGGGTCAGCTTCCCACCCCCTGAGCAGCCACAGTGAGTTTGTATTTAGTAGTGACGGTCTAGAGGTGAGGGCAAGGTTGATGGTTGAGGGAGAGATGTCAGTTATGGAGAGATACCCAAGCCTGGCCGTAGGGAGACCTCCAGGTGGCCTCAGGACAGTGGAGGGGAGGTGGCCATGTGCCCACAGGAAGGCAGGCAGCCTTCAGCTACTTGCTCCTGTGTCCTCACTAAGAACAGGGTGGGGCCCTGGGAGAATTTGAAAACCACTGGTCTAAGAATCTCTCAAGGATTTTGACTCAGTATCTTAACCCACCTATCTAACATGCAGTGGTCAATTTTATATCTACAAATTATTTAACAATCCTTTCAAAAAATGGAGCCCAAGCCTGCACCCCCTATAGTGGGCCAGGCTTAGTGACTCTCTTACATGAATAAAATTTGTGCAGATCTGTGTGTGTGGCTGCAGAGACCGGGTTCTAACAGATGTGGCCCTTTCCTGCCTGGTCACATTCTCTCGGATTGTGTGTCCCTCAGGAAGTCAATGGCTGTGTCATGAGGACACTCACACAGCCACTGGGAAGGCCCAGCTAGTATGGACTGAGGTCATCTGCCAACAGCCATGGTGGCACTGATGTGTCATGCTATCACCACACAGATGAGCCCCTCTGGAATCAGGCCCTCCTGCTACAGCCCAGCCACACTGCGTGCAGCCCTGGCCGGCATCTGGATGGTAAACCCACGAAAGACTGAACCAGACGCCCCAGCTGAGCTTCTCCTGATGGCAGTCCAGCAGAAGTGTGAGATGATATGTGCTGGTTGACTGATCAATAATTTTAGGGGTGATATATTTATATCTGTAGAACCAATATGCCACCACTTTTCAGGGTCTATTCTAGGCCTCTATGGTTGAAATGGATCAAATGGCAGGGCAGCAGGTGTTGAAGGTGAAAAGCTGGTGGTGATGTTTTGAACTGGATGTGACAGACCGACCACCAGAAGATAGTTTTCTCGAATAATTTGCGTCCAGTATTTTTGAATCTTCATGTTTTCAAAAGAAGCAGGTGACCTGGATATTTATGTGAAGTTTCCTGTGTTATAAATTTTGGCAAATTATTGCTTTTTGATGTTGGGCCATAGGATTGAGACCCGTCTGTGGCCCTGGTTCAGGGAAGGAGGAGGCAGGTTAAATGCCTCCAGGGCTCAGGGCTCCGGAAGTGCTGACAGAACCTGCCTGCCTGTTTCTGGGTCCTCCCCTGGCTTATTAGTGTGTCCACTGATGCAAGAGACTGTTGCGTGAACACCTACTGTGTTTTAGTATACTGTTTAAGAGCCTCTGTCAAATGGTGTATTGCTGGCCCAAAGAAAACCTCTGCCCAGTGACAGACGGAGACAACAAAGCAACCAACCGATCTATAAAGCGGGAGGTGTTACATTTATGAATGCACGCGCTATCGGTGAAAACTGGGAGCTCACATGCTCAATGTTTATGCTTATTACATTTCATTTATTAATAGTATATATCCTATTTTGCTATCTATAGAAATAATTTGTATTTAATGTTGACCAAAATGTTATTGATCTATGACAAATTATTATTTATGATATTTTAACAGTATAAAAAGTGTGTCATTTTAAAACCCTATTACTTTGAGACAGTGATTTGAATGTTTTATTTTCAGTTTAGTTTGTCTTACTACTTGATTTTGATAATTATCATGCATGAAGAGGTTAACCTCTGGAAAGCAGATAGACATGCATTCATGCTGGAGTGATGACTGGCACATCTACACAGATTTCCCACATGATCTGTGGCTTGGCAATGCTTCCTAACTCCCAGAAAGGGAGCGCTAGAGTGAGGCTGACACTGAGAGCCTCCTCTCCTGCCAAAGTGGGGCTTCCTCCCACCCAGGTACCTCGACCCATATGGGTTGTTCCTGTCTGACATATTAACATGCAGGGGATGTCAATGTGTGCATTAAAAATGAATACATCTTAAGAAATTGGAGATCTTCTGCACTGCTGGTGTAAGGTAAAATAATGCAGCTGTGTAGAGAACCACATGGATGTTGCTCAAGAAATGAATAGGAGAATAACACATGATTCAGCAGCTCCCCTTCTGGGTATGTGCACGGTAGGGTGGAGAGCAGAATGCAAAGGGATGCGTGTGCCTCCATGCTCAGAATTGCATTATTTACCATTGCCGAGGAAGCAGCAGCCAAGTGTGGATAAGACACATGAGTAGATAAAGAAAACTGGTCTATACATACAGTGGAACATCAGTCAGCTCAGAAGCCAAGGCAATTCTGACAGATGCTAACGTATGGATGAACTTGAGATTATACCAAGTTTAATGCACAAGCCACAGAAGGGCAAATACCGTCTGATTCCATTGATCTAAGATCCTCAGAGGAGTCAGATTCATAGAGGGGCTACAGGAGAGGAAATGGGGAGTTAGTGTTTAATGGACACAGATTCCCTGATTTTGCTAGATGAAAAGAATTATGGATGGTGGCGAGGACGGTGTATGCGAGTTTGGTTAGTGCCCCTGAATTGTACGCTCGAGAATCATTAAGATGGCAAATTTTGGGTCATGTTTATTATAATACAGATACAAATGATAATTTAAGAGTAATAAAATGTATGTCTACTTTCAACATAGAGACATAGGTTTAACTATGTTCTACGGTGCTTCAGAGGGATGACTGGTTTGTATGTCAACAGCAAGGAAAGGGCATCTCTTTTGAAGACCCCTGTCCTGGAGCAGAGCTGCGGGGAGCACAGCTGAAACAGGAGGGAACAGAATTAGATCTCTCCCAGTCTTACAAACTTCACAAATTAAAAGGTGAATGACCAGCCTTTAATTTTAGAGCTGAACCCTTAATACATTTCCAAACATCAAACATGATGTTTATTCTGAGCTCTGCCTCCCATTTCCCCTTAATTTTTGTAATAACATCACTCCTTTTATTTAAGCACACACAGGGCTACTTGTATCTTCATGGTTCTAAAGTTTTTTTGTTTTCTAGACAGAGTCTCACTTTGTTGCAGAGACTAGGGTGTTACAGCTTCTACCTGGCTCACAAAAATCTCAAGTCATCTCCTGCCTCAGCCTCCTGAGTAGCTGGGACTGCACGTGCCCACCAAGGCTAATTTTCTATTTTTAGTAGAGAATGGGTCACGCTTTTGCTCAGACTGGTCCCAAACTCCTGAGCTCAAGGGATCCTCCTGCCTTGGCCTCCCAGAGTGCTAGGGTTATAGGCCTGAGCCACCCTGTCTTGCCAGGAGCCTAGGAAACTGAAATAGTAGATTCATTTACCCTGTTCCTGATCACGACTGAGCACTGATAAGGCAAACCTCTGTGTTTTCAGAGGAAAGAATGCTACCCCCAGAGCTGGTGGCTTTCAGGACCGACTACCCCTCAGCTGTCTGATCTGGCCCTAGGTTAGTGGAAAGGATTGTACTGGACAGTGTCTCCACCACCAGTGAACAGCCTTGCACCCTCTCTTTATTTTAATGCCTATGGTTACCTCTTTCTGCTACTCCTTCCTCCAACAAGCTCAGCTTTTATTCGAAGGGATTGTCTCTCACCAGCATTTACTAACCGCACCAAACGTCACTATGATTATTGCATTTTACAGTCTGGGAAGCTTCTTAGTTTAATGCAGATAGGAGCAGAGTCAAAAATGTCACTCAGAGGTGGAACTCTTAACCTAATATTATGACACGTTCAAAAACAACGCCATTCATATTATGCCAGATATTAGGAAATGTACGCTAGTTATGATAAGAGAAAGTGCTTTTAGCTGTTATAATAGGTAGTATAACTTACTGCAGCAAAGCGCCATCTCTTTTAAAGGTTGCTTTTTTACAAAAGCCTTTTTAGTGTGGAAAATGTATTTCTAACATATACAAAATTACACACAAAAGTGTCTTGACTCACACAAGCCCATCCCTCAGCTGCAGTAATTATCATTCCTTTTCTCTGCCTACATTCTTACACATTTCTCTCCCAAACAAGGTTATTTTAGAGTACATCTCAGACCACAAATGCGTAAATCTATAAATATTTCAGTACACCTTTCTAAAAGACCAAAACTCTATAAAAATAAATAACAACAATGCCATTGTCGTATACATGTATAAACAAACTCACATTGATCTCTTAATAAGAGCAAATATCCAGTGAGGACTGAAACTTCTCTAATCATGTCACTTTATAATAGAAGTTAATCCAAATAAAGTGTAGATATCCTAATTGGTTGCTGGGTCTATAAAGTATCTGTGAAAATTCTGTAGGTGCTTTTTCCTTGTATTCCCTCCTCCACTATAAAGTTCATTTTTGAACACAATGGGCTATGCATTTTATAAAAATTCCTGCTACAATTTTGCTAATTATTTGATCATAGTGCTCTTAATATGATTGTCTGTCCTTTAAATAGCCTGTAAATTGTCAGTCAGCTGAAGCCTGGATAAGACTCAGATTAGATGTTTTATCAAGAATATTTCATAATGTCTTGTAGTTCTGGAAGCCATGCAGTGTATAATTTGTCTTTCTGTGATTTTTAGGGGCACTGACGACCATTACCTAGGTCCATTTCTTTATTAGCAGTAATAAAATGGTGAAAGTCTTTCTCCCAACCAGGACAGATATTATCATGCCTGGATACACGTATGTAAAATGCAATGCTGCATTATGAATGTGAGTTTAGGGGTCCCATGGTTCAATATTAAATTTAGTTTCTGCCACTTGATAACCGTCAGTCCTTGGACAAATCCCTTGAACTTTGTATGACTCTCTGTGCCCTGAAAGTTCTAAAATGCATGTTGACTTCCAAAGGCTACCTTGGGGTTTGTGTGGGACAGAGCACTGGTTTAACTCGTGTCCCACCGAAAAGGAGATGCTGCTGCAACAAGGTCTCGGGTGCAGCTGCTTTATTTTATGACCCTGGGAACAAAAACAAAGAAACTGGGAAAGTAAATCAAGGAATTGGAAACGGCACTGGGCACCGGGGCCTCAGTCCACCTGGGGTCTCCCTGGAAACAGGGTGGAAGGACTGTGAGGGGAGCACAGGTCCTCTGCCCACATCCCTGTGGAGACTTTACATCCCCAGCCGCGCTTGCTGGTCGGTGCTGGGCTGGTTGGGCTTTTTTGCCCAGCCCAAAAAGCAGAGAGGAGGTGGCTGAACAGGGAGCTGCAGCACAGGAGAGTCCAGGAAGGCTGCGGGATCAACCCTGAGGGGACGTGGGCACCAGTGGTGGCTTCTCCAGGTCTGTAAAATAGTCCACGTTTCTTCAACTGCAAAAGCTTGGCTGCTAATGCTCTGGGCATGACCCTTCCTGCTGCCTCCAGATGCGCCACTTTGCCATATTGGTTATTTTGAGCTGAAGGCCCTCAAGGAACAGAAGGTGCAGGAAAGGCCCTCTGACAACCCCTTTCTATCTAGAAGCAGGTCACAGGATTCCCCATCAACAGGTTCCCTCCATGTGCCTGTGGGAGAGCAGGCTTCACAGTGGACGCTGGCAGGGAACTGTACAAACGAAGCTATGAAGACACCCATGCAGCCACTGCATTTTATCTTTCTCTATCCTAGAAGATTAAACACCTTCTTTCTTTCTCTGTCACTTCTCCACAAATTGGTTGTCCTTTTTTTTTGTAACGCTATATAAGCTCTTCTTGGTCTTAACATTCCTTTGGGTCTTCCATTTCTTGTAATGAGGGCTCCATATGCATATAGAAATGTTAAATAAAATAATAAGATGAGTATTCTTTTCTCCCATTAATTTGGCTCATGTGGGTTTTCCTCTCAGGCCCAGCCATGGAATGAAAGCAGGTGGAGGAAGAAAGCCCCTCCTCCCCCACATGCAGCCTTTTTATTTTTTTTTTTTCAGGTGAGAATATACAGTATGCTCTTTCCTAGTAGTCTCATAATATAAATCTTTTAAACAGCATTGAGTGAAAATTAGCATATCATAAAACTGACCATTTAAAAATGAACAGTTCAATGGCATTTAGGACGTTTGCAATGTCGTGCAGCTACCACCTCCATCCAGCTCCAAAACATTTCCCTCATTCCAGAATAAAACATGTTACTCAGCAAATGGTTTCTCCACATCTCCATACCCTCCCCAGCTCTTGGCAGCCACACATTTGCATTCTCTCTTTATAGATTTCTCTAAGTAAACAGAATCTTCCTGAATGGATCCCTTGAAAGGAGGCGATAGCGACATAGCCAGTTTCGGCGGCTGTGTGTATTGTAGGGAGAAATGCCCGTGTGCTGGCGAGGGTGCGGCATTCCCCCACACTGGTGATCATAGTGGCTGCTGGGTGCAGCCACCACAAGGCAAACAAGAGCCTGGCCTGCTATGGGGACAACCTCGGATGACACCACCGGTCTGGTGAAGCCAGTATGACTCGTTTCACTTGCTCTGGAGAATTTAAAAAGCCTAATGCTAAAAAGATGTATTCAAACAAGTTAGGAATTCGACTCAGCATCATGAGGCTGGCAAACACTGAGGAAGCAGAAATTAGGACGGAGAGGTTATAAAGCACAAAATTTCTAAAATTCATAAAAATTACAGTGTAGAGAGGTTGGCTAAGACCACCAGCAGTACAGCATTAGTGACAGTGGCACGTATCCACCGCTCTCATTTCAGACATGGAGCTTTTCAAGTATTCCTGAGCACCTGTGAAGACGTTTCCATCACTCTTCCTGTTTTGTAAATGAAGAAACTAAGGCTAAGGGCAGTTAACTAATTGTCCCTACGTGGGCCAGCTGAGACTTGACTCCCGGCACAGATTCTAACCTGTGGGCTCTTCATGAACTCACTTAACCGGCAGCAGCAGGAGATGGGGAGAGTGTGTGGTCCCACAGTTTTGTTTTGGGCAGACTGTGCCAGTTCACACGAAACCCTCTTTTCTCTTGAGGGTGTTGAATGAGTTTCCACATCCATGACCAAGAGCTTAATAGGAATGGATACTGCCCGGGCAAGGCGGCCTTGGAGGGGAGAGGTCTCAGGGAAAGCCCCAGGCAAGCCCCGAGTCAGGGTCACTTGTGATGGTCGTCTTGGGAACAGAGACTCTCCTGGAAGAGACTCACTCCATCAATTTAGCAACTTTGCCTGGGGCCACCTCCTAGGGAAAATACTTGATAGGAGGCTGCAGTCTTTAGGAAGGCTTCACATTTTTCTGCTACAAATAGTCTTGAACACGTCATTTAACCTTCGTAGACCCTGGCGCCACCGTCATAAACTGATGAGGTTGTGTTGCTAAGGACTAGTCTCAGCTGTGCTTTTCAGTGAAATTAATAATGGAACAAGTCATACTAGAGAAAGTCATTCCTCTGGAATAGCAATTTAACTACAAAAACAAGGAGAAGCATAAACTCAATAGTGATCGATGAAAATATTTACTGAAAATCTGTTCAACGGCTTGGAGCATTCCATTTAAAATCCTGGCACACCTGGGCACCCCACCATAGAGCTGGGTGACAGTGACCCCCACCTGACCCTCCACAGAGCTGGGTGACAGTGACCCTCTCCTGACCCACCACAGAGCTGGGTGACAGTGACCCTCTCCTGACCCTCCACAGAGCTGGGTGACAGTGACCCCTCACCTGGGAGACCTTTTGATTTATTTGCTTGTTTGAGTAGAATTCAATCCTAACTGATTTTGTAAAAAAGACAGAAAGAAATGGTAAAAAATTTCCTGATGAACCTTGCCTTCAAGAACAAAATCTGATAAGCTGAATGCTTAATTATTATTAATAAAAGTCTGAGTCCCAACGATACAAAGACACATAAAGTATTCTTTTCCACCTGGACTCATCTCAGGTGTTTTCTGATAACATTATTCAAAATTATTTTGAAATTTGTGTTAAAACTGAGAAATGTATAATAGACTTTACACATTTTTTCACAATCTGTTTCCAATGATGGACAATTTTAATAATATATTTCAATGTGCACAGTGGCTCCCCCTGGTTTAAGTTTTCGCTTTCCATGGATTTAGTTACTCACAGTCAATCGTGGTCTAAACATGTCAAATGGAAAATTCCAGAAATAAACAATTCGTTCATTTTAAACTGCACGTTGTTCTGGGTAGAGGGAGAAATCTCACATCACTCCACCTTGTCCAACCCAGTCTGGAATCATTCCTCCCTCCGTCCAGCGGCCCCTGCCGTCCACTCTGCCCACTTGTAGCCATCTCAGTGCGCAGAGGACTGTGAGGGTATCATAATACTTGTGTGCAAGTCAGCATTATTTTACTAAAAGATAGTCCCAAAGGGCAAGAGGGGTGATGCCAACATATTGTTATAATGTTCTATTATGTTATTAGTTATTGCTGTTTATCTCTTTCTGTGCCTAATTTTGTTTAGTTTTTGGCCAGGAATGGATTTGAATCCAACACCTCTGGCACATGGGGCCGGCACTCTACTCCTTTGAGCCACAGGCGCCACCCTCTGTGCCTAATTTTTTAAATCAAATTTTATCAGAGATACGTGTGTATATAGGAAAAAAATCCAAACTGCATGTAAAAACAGTATGATCTGCAGTTTCATGCATCTCCTGGGGGTTTTGGACAGATTGCCCCGAGGAGAAGGGGGCAGTCCGTGTGTGAATTGGAAGTGGGGTGACAATGAATGAACACAGAAATAGATGCAAAATATTTAAAATCAGGAAGAATATGAAAAGTGGACTTTTTTTTTTTTTTGCGGTTTTTGGCCGGGACTGGGTTTGAACCCGCCACCTCCAGCATATGGGGCCAGCGCCCTACCCCTTTGAGCCACAGGTGCTGCGCTGAAAAGTGAACTTTTTATCCTTGAATTCCAATGCACTAAATTAATATTTCATTATTGAAGGTTATTGCCATTACTAATACACCACTTAAAACATTTCATTGGCGGATGCACTTGGAAGGCTGCATTTCATGAGGAGAAGCCGAACGTGCGGCTCCACAGTAGTACACGGTCCCCTGTTCCCTCTACGAGTGTCTCCCTACCATTTGCACCAGGCGTCTGCTGCATCTTACTCGGTCACTGACGTTCAACAGAGTGACAGTGGCCGTTTGACAACAGGATAACAGAATGGGTTTGCCTGACTGGCAACATTTCTAACACTGCTCAGTTCAAAAGACAGACACTTTACTAGTATAGCCGCCGCTTCTTTGGGGATGAGATCTCTCTGCTCCATACAATGGGTTGATGAGGCCAAAGGCACATTCCTCCTGGTGGTTGCCATGAACATGTGTCCGCAGCAGCTGCTGCTCCAGGAACGCTAAGGCCGTATGGAGCAATTTTACCTTTGTAGTTAGGGGATAACTCTTCAATTACTTTACTGAAGCCTCCAAAACAGCCTCTGTTCTTGTTCCAAGAACAATTATAGTCCCCAGTACTGTGCGACATGGGGAGTGAGGGAGTAGAGGGTGTTTTTATACTTAGAATAGGTGGCGTGAGTGTGGATGAGAAGGATTAAATCAGCAACGCTGGCTATATGGAAACACCAGGCACCTGTAAAATTACACTTTTCAGTAAATAGCATGTCGTTTAGCTGACATAGTCACAAGTCAAATATTCTTTGGATAGGACACGTGTTAATTGACATATTACCCTTGGCTCCTTAACTTTTTTGGGGGGGGGACTTAGTTTTGGATATTATGGGATATTACTCATTACGTGTCCTGCATTTAGCTTTTACCTCAGAATGATTTGATAAGATTTTCAAAAAGTACACATTCTGTAAATATTGACTTAGAACCTCTAATCTTAGGATTTGAGAAAACGTACAATGTACAGGGTTTCTAGGTGAGTCTAGAATGCATATAGAAAACACAGACATTGTGCAAAATGCTTTCGCAACTCTTTGAGTCAGTATGTTTATATTTGTGTGTGTAATGGCTACTGCTTCTATCAAGCTATATAGTAAAAATAAATTTCTACATAAAGAAAAAAAGCTCTCATGTGTCAGTGGCTTGCTTCTGCCCCCATCGTTGGTACTAATTTTTCTCTACAGGTGAGTTTTCACCTCCTGGCTGAGTAACGGGCTGTCTCATGGGCAGCTTGCTGTCAGGATGGAGCGTGGTCGGCAGAACACATTTTGAAGAAGGACCAGCACATCATTGGGCTTCATAATATTATTGCAGATAACAAGCAAAATCCTTGCTAATCTTGCTGATTATCTTTCCCATAGCTGTTCCTTGTGAAAATATGCACCGATGGTCTAATTTATGCCTCCGGACACTGTTAACAATCCTGGAAATGTAGCTGTGACTAAAACCGGCAAATATCTACTGGCAAATTCCCTACCCCCATAGCTTTCCTTTTTTTGGGGGGGAACAATAGATAGTTCAATCCAATTGGTAAAAGATGTGGTTTTCAGTGGGAGCAAGTGCTCTGGGAATAAATGAAGAGGAAAGAGAAGCACAAAGAGCCCCCTGAAGTGGACGTCAGAGGAGTCACACAAACTGCATTTCAAGCACTATTGTATGACGTTTACAAGTATTAAATTGTCTCATACAAAAAACACCTTCTAATGCCACTACATTTGCATCTATTCATTAAAAATAAGTGATTATAATGGGTTCCATGGACTGAATCATATTCGGGGTGTACTGATACAATTTGCCTTTGGCTCAATATTTTGAGAAATAACAATTGGGTACATGCTACTCTTCCCTAAGGAGGGGACCGGAAAAGCAAATGTTTCAGTCAAGCGGCCTATTACCCCGTAGTTAAAGGAATAATGTGCTCATTGCTCATTCTTTAGAGCGAGCAGAATTTCACTTCCAACATCCCCACCTCCTACCCACTCCCAACTCCCAGCTACTGGGGAACGTGGATTTCTGTCATCCCCCAAGGCCTCTTGCCCTTGCACGTGGACCTGAGGTTAAGGACAGCCTGGCTACAGATTCACCTTTGCCCCTTATCAGGCTTCATTCCTAATCTGTAAAATGGCAATAACATCAGTAACATAAAAGGTTCTGTTTTGTGATAGCTGGGGTGTGACATGTGTCTACACATAAAAGATGAAACAGTACCCGGTTCATGGGAAGTTTGGGGTAAGCCTTGCTGGGTGCTCTCCAGAAGAGTGCTGGGTAAGAAGTCTCTCCCCACCCCACAGCTGAGGACATTTTTTCCTGGATTTTAGACCAAGAAGACATTTAGTACGTGACTATGGTTAAAGGGTTTAGACCGATGGTAACCTGCTCTGAGTGAATTTGACAGTCGGTGTTCATTTATATAAAACAATTACATAGTCACATAGTTTAGATATAAATATACACATACATATCTTAAATTACAAGGGAACAGGAACTATTGCTTTAATACAAATTGAATTTTTCACCATTAGCACAAATAATGGCTATCATAAGAAATAATCAATTTTTTGCTCTCTATGGATAAGCCAATTAGTAGAAATGACTTGTGAGTTTATCTTGCTCATGTAAAGCGATGTGACTCCTTTGAGGAGGAAAAGATAGCTGAGCACAAACCTAAGTTTCCTAATGTGACCTTCTCTCCTAAATCAAATTACTCATTGTGCAATTTTTTTTTTAATTTCCAGAATTGTTTTAGTAACAAAGAAGCTGAAATTATTTTAGAACTGAAGAGGTCTACAAAAATAATTTTAATGTCATCATATTTTCATCTGTTGCTGAACTCCCTTGTCGGTTCCAGCATCTGTCTGCCCCTGTCTCTGTGCATCCCTCTCCTGGTACAGAGTGGTGAATTTCCTCCTACAGTGATTTAAAAGGCTGTCAGAGGAAAACACTCTCTCAGTTACTAAGCTTTTCTTAAGCTACTTTGGATGCCTCAACAAGCTGCGCTGTCCAGGAAAATCAATAACAATTTCTTCTCTTTGGGACTCTGACTTCCAAATTTAGAGGATGATGTTTAATTAAAGCCTCTCTGACAGCATTTATTTGAGCTCCTGTGTTCGCATGAGACCGTCTGAAATTAGAGGAGAAAACCAAAAATAGCCAAAATAGTAATATTTAAAACTATCAAAATGCAATCTATTTAATGTTAAGTTAGCCCACAGTTAACCTTCACAAAGTGAGACCTTCTTGTCATCTGACTCGCTTTTTAACACTCCAAGCCG
>CAUYRH010002841.1:0-35092 GCA_963574655.1 Perodicticus potto
ACAAGAAACGAGGTTACACTGATTGCATTTATGAGGTAAAGTCCCTCTTACAATCGTGTTTTGCCCCCAAAAGGTGTGGCACACACCAAGACCCCAACCCCCTCCTTCCCTCTCTCTGCTCTTCCTTTCCCCACCCCTCCCTCATTCTTTCTATCTCTGCTCTCCCCTTCCCTCACCCCCGCCATGTCATTAATTGCCATTAATTGTCCTCATATCAAAATTGAGTACATGGGATTCATGCTTCTCCATTCTTGTGATGCTTTACTAAGAATAATGTGTTCCACTTCCATCCAGGTTAATACAAAGCCTGTAAAGTCTCCATTTTTCTTAATGGCTGAATAGTATTTCATAGTGTACATATACCACAGCTTGTTAATCCATTCCTGGGTTGGTGGTCATTTAGGCTGTTTCCACATTTTGGCGATTGTAAATTGATATTTGCTCTACTTTCTAATGCTATGTGCCTGAGGTCTCCAAGATGGCCTATAGTCCAACTCTTTGGATATGGCTGTCCAGCTGTCTGAGCATCCCCTCATACATTTAAGTTTGGCCTGATCCACACTTCTGCTCTTTTTCAAGCTGAAAATCTAGTTTCTAAGACCTTGCTTCTCCTACTCTGATCCTCCCTATAGCCCAATGACCTCTTGAATTGACCCATGAAATAGATCCAGCTATGTATTAAGTTATGCCAGAGTAAATGACACAATCATGGAAAATAAATTTGTTAAATGGATGATGATTAGTTTTATGTAGATAAAAATGGCAACCAGAAAAGCTTTTGGCAATTTTTTTTAATTTTTCAGTTTTCTTTTCTTTTTCTTTCTTTCCTTTTTTTTTTGAGATAGAGATAAAATTAGAGAGTTGGTTCCTATAGGTTTGAGGAGGCTTCTTAAGAGCCCCGTGTGAAGCTACCATCTCAGTCAAAATGAAGAGAAAGGGAACATCAAAAGGCAAGAGTGAAGACTGGGAGAAATGGCAACTAAATGCAGTGTGGTGTCCAGGATGGATCCTGGAACAGAAGAAGTACATTAGTGGAAAAACTTGTGGACTAAAAATAAACTCTAGGGGGTAGTGAATTCTAACACACTGATGTCAGTTTCTTAATTTTGAAAAATGTACCCAGCTCACTTAAGATGTTAACTACGGGGAAACTTGGTGAGGGGTTAAAAAATAAGCCCTCCAGGGAAATTTGGAGAATGTTTCTGTTAAGAAGAAATCCTTCACAAAAGCTTGAGGACGTGTTGGCTTTTGTTTTGTTTTGTTTTGTTTTGAAGAGGATGTGATTCCAAGAGCACTTCTGTTTCCTCCCCTGTCCAGATGCCATCTCTTAGGTCAAGACTATGAGGAACCATATGGTTGGTCTCCACATTCTTCTGAGCTCAGAATGGTTTGAAACAGATGTTTCCACGCAACCATTTGGGGACAGAATGGGTTTCCATGCTAAGAAACTCACACCCATCCTCATGCGTATTTGTAAATTTCTTTCCAATACATCACTTTCTGTTGTAGCAATCTTCTCAAATTCATGAAGTCCTGGCCTCAGTGGCCGCACAGAAGTGTGCATTTAAGGAGATGGAGAAAGATTTGAATTTTACTTCATGACATTTTTGGTGTGAGTGAATCCAGGTAAGCAAGTGTCCCTCTCGACCATGATTCTTTCCATTTATTCTGGATGGTCACTCCTGGAAAGTGTCCTGTTGGAAAAGCAAGTACAGATGAATTTGGTAAATTCATTAGAGAGGAACTATAACAAACCCTTCCCCCAGGTGACCACCAGATTGTCAAAAAATGTGTTTAACATGACATCTCCCAGTTGCGACATTTTCCTGCAACTAGGTAGAGGCCAAGCATAATTTGGGGGAAATGAAACTTCCAGCAGCATGCTCAGATAATTACTCAAGTTGCTCCCTGAGGTATTTTCCCAGGTAATGTAAGTACAGTTGAGGGTGTTTTGAACGTTAGTATCTCTGCAGGAGGAGAAGGATAATATTTAAGGCTCTGTTGCTGTCCTATGCAGCATGTGTTTGCTCGCTTCAAGAAAGACTGTGGCAAATTTTGTCAAATGAAGGATCCGATTTTCACTCAAGATTGTGTTTGTTTTAAAAGTTTTTGTTTTACCACTAAGAGAATATATATATTTGGGGGGAGATAGAGTCTCACTTTGTCATCCTCAGTAGAGTGCTGTGGCATCACAGCTCACAGCAACCTGCAACTCCTAGGCTCAAGCGAGTCTCTTGCCTCCGCCTCCCAAGTAGCTGAGACTGCAGGCGCCTGCCACAACGCCCAGCTATTTTTAGAGACAGGATTTCGCTCTTGCTCAGACTGGTCTTGAACTCCTAAGCTCTAGCAATCCACCTGCCTTGGCCTCTCAGAGTGCTAGAGAGAATATTATTAAAGAAAATGAAACAGATCCATACATCCAGGGTCTTCCTTGCAAGACAAAAGGACCACCTTCATATAAATAGGTTAGTAAAAATCAGTAAATAAACCTAATGAAAAGATAAAACACTGATGATAAAATTATTGATTTATTTTTCATGCATAAAAATAAGAATAATGTGTTTTCTTTCTTTCCTTGATAGATCAAGTTCTTATGTTGTGGATAGCATTCTAATTTCTTTCCTTCCTTTCTTCCTTTCTTGACAAAGTCTCCCTATGTCACCCTCAGTAGAGGGCTGTAGCATCACAGCTCACAGCAACCTCAAACTCTTGGGCCTAGGTGATTCTCCTGCCTCAGCCTCCCCCTCAGCTGGGACTACAGGCACCCGCCACAACGCCTGGCTACTTTTTTGTTGCAGTTGTTTAGCTGGTCCGGGCCGGGTTTGAACCCGCCAGCCTTGGTATATGTGGCTGGCGCTGTAACCGCTGTGCTACGGGCGCTGAGCCAGCATTCTAATCTCTTACCTGCTTGTCTCTGTCCATAGGAAGATCAGTCTGCAGGCCACAGTGCTGGGCATGGAAGGATTTCCTTTCATTTCGCAGCTCTATGATGTGTATACACCCCAGGGCCTTGTGGAGTATAGTCTTTGTGGGACCGTCAAGGTACAAGGCGGAGGTCCTTGATTTCCCTATAGAGTTCCAGAACGAACCCTCTCCTTGGGGTTGCTGCAGCATTTGGCATCACATGACACAGAGATCATGAGAATGGGACCTATTTCAATAAGCATGCCTGCACTGAATGGTATTTGGCATTTTCAATTATGTGATATCAATGATAACTGGAATCCTGGGCTTCTCAACGTCCACACTGTTGACATTTGGGGACAGATAATCCTTTTTGAGGGGGCTGAGGGGCTCTCTGTGCATTGTAGGGTGCTTAGCAGTATCCCTGCCCTCTAGCACCCCTCAAGTTGTGACAACCAAATTCTCTCTAGATTGCGAAATGGCCTTGGGGGGCACAATAACACCCCACCCCTGCCCCTTTGAGAAACCCAGCGGTCTTCAGCAGGGCAGAAGTAGCCAACTCAGAGCAGCTAAGAAAGAGGCCAAAAAGCCCATGATCTCCATTAGACAGAGACAGATTCAAAGGCAGCTTTGTTAGGGTGAAAGAGAAGCAAGCCTAACTCCATTCTGTTGGAACTCTTATTCCTGAGAATCAGTGGGGAGGCAAAGCAGGCCTGACCCCACTCTGTTGTTTTGTTACATTTTATTGCTTAAAAAAAAAAAAAAAAAGGTTCTGCTTGCCTCCCGCCCTATTGCATGGTATTTTAAGTGTACCTGGTTAGAACTGTTGGAATTATTAGTATTGTGTAGAAAGTCACTAACTACCCTCTTGACAACAACCCTTGTGATTATGTTAAGGTGGTCTTCATACCATCGGTATGTGATATTGAAATGTTAAAAGAACAAGCTTGACTCCATTTTACTATTTACTCCCTTTAACCTTCAAAACTAGTTCCTCTTGTTTGCTCTCCCATTGTGTAACTGTAAATGCATTTACTTGTGATTGTGGCCCTAGTGATTAGAGTTTTTTATGATCCTGTCCTTTAGGACCCTTACCTATAAGTTCTCCCTGCATTTTCCCCCTAAGACATTGTGATTTGTACCTATCTTGTAAGGAAAAAAAATCACTAATCACTCTGGCCATCATAACATTGTGTAAAATGACTAACTGCCCTACCCTCCTGATCCTCATGATTAACCCCTACCACTTTAACTGCTGTTTTCACTTCTGTAACAACGCTTGCTTGCTCCCCAGAAAAGCTGTGCCCTATAAAAACCAAAACCACAAACAACTTGGGGCTGCTCTCAGAAACCCCATGTTGGGACACTGAGGCAGTTGCCGGCTGGCTCTTCAATAAAAGGACTCTTTAAATTTGACTTGTCTGGCGATGTGGTCTTTGCAAGACTCCTGGGCATAACAGCTACTCCTGTCCTCCCAAGACATCTGTCATATTAAAAATTCCTTTCTTGGCTCGGCACCTGTAGCTCAAGTGGCTAAGACACCAGCCACATACGCCAGAGCTGGCGGGTTCAAATCCAGTCCGGGCCTGCCAAACAATGACAACTACAACCAAAAAATAGCCAGGTGTTGTGGCAGGCTCCTGTAGTCCCAGCTACTTGGGAGGCTGAGGCAAGAGAATCGCTTAAGCCCAAGAGTTGGAGGTTGCTGTGAACTGTGATGCCACGGCACTCTACCCAGTGTTGTCTCAATAATTGGATCTTTGTGCAATGAGCAACTGGATCCAGACAGAAACCCCTCTGTGGTTTCAACAGCGGTATTATTAATGAATATGACTTTTAAATATTGTATAGGGGAGATCTGCAAAATGCAACAAACCAATATTTTCCTAATGACCAACATATGATGTGACAAACTTGTGCATTGTGCATGGGTAAAAGAGCTATTCAAAATGCAAGATACGCCAATAGGTTTTAATGTAATAGACTATGAAAAGTTTGACAGCATGGTTTCAAATCTCATAACATGGGGCGGCGCCTGTGGCTCAAAGGAGTAGGGCACTGGCCCCATATGCTGGAAGTGGCTGGTTTGAACCCAGCCCCAGCCAAAAACTGCAAAATAAAATAAAATAAAATAAAATCTCATAACACATCTTTTCTTTGAGAAACTACACTTATGATCTGTCATATACCAAAGAAGAATATCCACAGCTGTCTAAAAAGGATATTAAGAGACTCTTCTCATTTCCAAATAAATCTGTATGAGGCTGGATTTTCTCCCTATTTTTCAACCAAAGCAATGTTTCCAATATATTAAACACCAAAGTAAAGAAAACCAAAAATATTTAACCCCAAATATATTTCTTTGACGTATTTCAAGTGGCTATTCGGAGAAGCAGGAAACACACGGATAGCAAAATAGTTGCCTTTCTAGGGGAGATTTACATCTGTACAGAAAAATCTGCTTTGGCAAAATAAAAAGCCAGGGTTCCTCTGCCTCACTTCCTTCAGCATGTAAGAAGGTTTGGCTCCTGGAAGAGAGAGACTGAGAGTCTCACACCTTTGGGGGTCTGGCAAAAACTTACTCTTTCTGAGAGCTGCTACCTGTGAGGCTTCATTGCATAACAAGACCGCCTTTGCTAACCAGCCCTTTCCTCTCCCTTCCTCCCATAAAGTGTTTTGCTGTGCTCCAAGCCCCTGTTCTTTTTCTATAACCCCAAGAGGGTATAAAAGTGTCAACCATCTGGCCCTTTTTTTGAGTGTTCATATTTTGTATGACTATTTTGCACACATGCACATTAGTAAATTTTCTATGCCCACCAGGCGTGTCTCACACTTATAATCCCAGCCTTCTAGGAGGCCGAGGTGAGTGGATTGCTTGAGCTCAGAAGTTCAAGACCAGCCAGAGCAAGAGCAAGACGCCCACTCCCCAGGCCTACTAAAAGGTTGCTGTGAGCTATGATGACCCCACAGCACTCTATTCAGGGTGACAGAGTGAGACTCTGTTTCAAAAAAATAAAAAATAAATAAATGTTTTATGCCTCCTCTATTAATCTGCCTATTGTCAATAGATTTTCAGAAAACCTTCAGAGGGCAAAGAAGAAGCTTGCCTCCCCACCCCACAGTAGCAAATATGAGAATCCAACTGCCTGTCTTTAGACAGACACTGAAGAGATTGCAAAATATAAGACGATAGATTTTTTATTTTAGAAAATAGTTATTTTCACAAAATATGTTGTTTATATTGACACTCGATGGGTTTGTTGTTATTTTAAAAGAATCAAGAAATACTTTAAAATATTTGTTTTAACTTCTAATGCTATAAACACGAACTGATGTAATCCACATAAACACATATTCATTGGCGTGCTGGATGATTCTTAAGGCGGTAAAGGATTCCTGAGACCAAAATGTTTGAGAACTGATGACTTTCATTATAAACAAAGATATCTATTTTAAAACTTCGAAATTGCCAATAGTGTTATAAAGAAGACAATAATAGTAACCACAGTAGACTCTGTGTAATTGAGAAAACAGATATAGCCCACTTATTTTAATAATAACTCCAGTAAGTAAAAATATCTGACTGGCATAAATAAATTATAAAATCAAAAATTCTGAGAGCAGTTTTTTTTTTTTTTTTTTTTTGAAACAGAGCCTCAAGCTGTCACCCTGGATAGAGTAGCATGGCATCACAGCTCACAGCGACACCTGGGCTCCAACTCCTGGGCTCAAGTCATTCTCCTGCCTCAGCCTCCCAAGTAGCTGGGACCACAGGTGCCCGCTATAACACTGGGCTATTTTTTGGTTGTAGCTGTCATTGTTGTTTGGCTGGCCCAGGCAGGATTGAACCTGCCAACTCCAGTATATGTGACTGGTGCCTTAGCCACTTGAGCTACAGGCACCAAGCCATGAGAACAGTTTTTTTGTATCTGTTAGGGAAATAGGAGTAGTACTCAATTACTAATCACTATATCCAAATGCCTATTTCCAAGTATGCACAACATAAAGGCGAGAAAAAAATGGCAAAAGAATAAATGTTAATGGAAAGACAACTCTAGGACTGGGCACGGTGGCTCATGCCTGTAAATCCCAGCACTCTGGGAGGCCCAGGCAGATGGATTGCCTGAGCTCACAGGTTCAAGACCAGCCTGAGCCAGAGTGAGACCCCATTTCTAAAAATAGCCGGGCGTTGTGGCAGGTGCCTGTAGACCCAGGTACTCGGGAGGCTGAGACAGAAGGATTGCTTGAGCCCAGGACTTTGAGGTTGCTGTGAGCTATGACACCAAAGCACTCTACCAAGGGTGACAAAGTGAGACTCTGTCTCAAAAAAAACAAAAACAAAAACAAAAAAAGACAACTCTGATTCATTTGAACTACCGTTAAGTAGTTAACCACCCAAGGGACTATAACAAACTGGTCAACATACAGAGGTGGTCAACATAAGGAACTAGGCTACTGTACTGACAGGAATATGTGGTGCATGTCCAGTCTATGAGAATTAGGTCAACTTAAGGAGATGGTCAATGTAGGGAGGTGGTCAACTATGGAGGTTCTACTATTTGACTACTAGCATTAATTACTAATCACTAATTAAGAAACATTTTTTATGATGAATAAAAAGTAACTTGACAAGACTGGATCATGGATCTGCTTGTTCTTGTATTATTATAGTCTGTATGTTTTCTATGCTTGAAATATTCCATGAAAAGTCAAGAAGCAAATCATGTAGCTAAATTGGGGGATAGAGCAATAAAAAGTAGGAACAGAAGGTAGAGAAGACTCCTAAACAATTCAATATGTCTTCATATGTTCAGAATGTCTTCAGTACCTGCATGCTTTTTATAATTGTTTTCTAAACCCGGAACGGCCTGCTTGATCATAGGTTCAAGCAGGCCTTCTCTTCCTCCCTGCTGATTTCTGGACTCATCTCTACTTTAACTTGAGGAAACCTTGACTTGGGGAAAGAAGACATCAGAGAAGCTGAGATGCCAGCTTCCCAACACTCTGTGTGGGGGACCCCTCCAGGAATTTACTGCAGACTTCCTAAAAGTCTACAGCCACCCTTTCCTCCCCCAACTCCCCAGCCTCCAACCCCCACCCCCAGCAACTATTTTTACCTACGAATTGGCAGCTAAAGGAAGCCTGCTCCCTTTGGAGCCAAAGATCTGGTTTCCTGGTAGCGCCAGCAGACAGATAATGGCTCTAGAATGCACACTTTCTCTTTTAGATACACATTTTGGCTCCTGAAAACTTCTACCCACTTCCCTCTACAAAGATGGTCAAAGACCTTTATATTTTGTGGTGGGTGGAGACGACAACAGAAGCTGATAAAAATTCCACATTAGCACTTTCACCTATTACCCCTATTACTGTCCCAAATATTTTCCCAGTGAGTTTGTTTTATTATACAAGGTTTTCTTTTTCTTTCTTCTTTTTTTTCTCTGAAAGAATCTCAAGCTATTGCCCTGGGTAGAATGCCATGGTGTCACAGCTCACAGCAACCTCCAACTCTTGGGCTTACGCAATTCTCTTGCCTCAGCCTCCCAAGTAGTCAGGACTACAGACACCCGCCACAATGCCTGGCTATTTTTGTTGTTGTTGCAGTTGTCATTATTGTTTTTGCTGTCCTGGGCCGGGTTCAAACCCTCAGCCTCGGTGTATAGGGCCGGCACCCCCCTCCCCCACTGAGCCACAGGCGCTACCCTATACAAGGTTTTCTTTTAGGTAAAATTAACAAAGAATGAGACACAAAATCCTAATTGTACCATTCAATGTGTTTTGACAAATGCACCACTTAACCCAAACCCCTATGAAGATGGTTTTTCGCCTTCACTCCAGAAAGTTTCTTCCTGCCTCTTCCTCCACAGCAGAAAATCACAGCGCTACTTACCTTAGAGACGACCACTGCCTGATTTTTCCATCTTGCTGGATTTTCAAATGTATCTGGGAATTGGGGAGGTAGGAGGCAAATTTTTCAGAATTATTGTCCATTAAATGAGTTGAATTGTGGTTTTATCCAAAGGGGCCCTGCCCAGTCTTAAACTGGAGGCCAAATTCTCACAAGTGTGCTTTTGATTAAGGCTGAACTGTAATCCCTTTTCCCCAGAGATGCTTCTGCTGTCATGAACATAGCCTTGGTGCCATATTCAGGAGATGTCACGCTCGAGGGGTAGGGAGGAAAATAGCTAAGCAATGAAATCAAAACTCAAAAACTGAAAATGTAGCTCTTACTTGGAACTCACCATTTTTACACTTGTATTTTATATCGAGGAGCTGCAGACAAGGGATCTAAATTTTAGGCATATCCCTAACTTGGATATGACCTTGGATAAATTACTTTTCATCCCTGAACTTCTTCCAGCGACAAAGTGAATACCACTGTATTGATTTCCACTATAATGAGCAGCATAAATCTGGTAGCTAACGGTATTTGAGATGATGACTTATGTTTGTTCAGCGTTCTTCAGCCTCGAGGAAAGAAAGTGATCCTGGGGCAGTGCCTGTGCCTCAGTGGGTAGGGCGCCAGCCCCATATACCAAGTGTGGTGGGTTCGAACCCAGGCCCAAACAAACTGCAACAAAAAAATAGCCGAGCGTTGTGGCGGCGCCTGTAGTCCCAGCTACTTGGGAGGCTGAAGCAAGAGAATCGCCTAGCCACAGGAGTTGGAGGTTGCTGTGACACCACGGCACTCTATTGAGGGTGATAAAGTAAGACTCTATCTCTCAAAAAAAAAAAAAAGGGATCCTGGTTCATAATGTCTAATAAATGAGAGTAAACTCCTTCTATCATAGTGCAAAAGGCATCAACAAGCAAGTTCAATGACAAAGTTAAACTTAGGGGCCACTTCATGGAGGATGACAGAGTTTCTAGAATGTTCCAGAACTTTATTCATTACCAAATAAATCATGTTTTTTTCTATTTCCTGTCAGATTATTTTTCATCTGTCATTATTCATAAATATGCAAAAAGTAATGCTGTCTTCCCAGCACTGCTGAAGTTGCCCCTGTGTTGTTTTGTTCATTAGAACACTCGGGATACATTCGTTTTTATTTGGTTCATACAATAAAATAGTTACAAATGGTAATGACTCCCAAACAGTACTTTGTTCCCAAAGAATCACACAGCAGAACATTGAGGGGGCTGACTTCTGCGGAGGGAACTCAGCTGCGCCATTTGTTCTGACAGAAGCCAGCTCTCCATGTAAGTGAGACATTCTCCTTGGCAGCCCAGAATCTCCTTTCTTTCCCTGTCAGAATCTTGACCCTGCATGGCCTTTGCTTCTACTCCTTCTCTTTCCAACTCCTCTCCTGACCACAAGGGTTCAAGTAGAACCTCAGCGAATATCCAAAGAAATGACCAAAAAGTTAAATAAGCAAATCCTAAGGTTTAGGAAGCCTCTCTCTCCTCTCAGGCTGAATCTGCTTCTTGGTGTGCTCTGGGTTAGTAGGCAAGTTTATGTCCAATGCAAGTTTTACACCTTGGGTATGTCTCAGTACTCTACAAAACCCACAGTTGGGCGGCACCTGTGGCTCAAAAGAGTAGGGTGCCAGCCCTATATGCCAGAGGGGGCGGGTTCAAAAGCAGCCCCAGCCAAAAACTGCAAAAAAAATAAAAATAAAAATAAAAAATAGGCTCGGCACCTGTGGCTCAACGGGCTAAGGCACCAGCCACGTACACCTGAGCTGGCAGGTTCGAATCCAGCCCGGGCCCGCCAAACAACAATCAGGGCTGCAACCAAAAAACGGCCGGGCATTGTGGTGGGCGCCTGTAGTCCCAGCTACTTGGGAGGCAGAGGCAGGAGACTTGCGTGAGCCCAGGAATTGGAGGTTGCCATGAGCTGTGATGCCACAGCACTCTATCCAGGGCGACAGCTTGAGGCTCTGTGTCAAAAAAGAATAATAATAAAAAATAAATAAAAACCTTGCGGGTTAGTAGTGAGCGTCCAAATTGAGATTCGGACTCAAATCCTCAATTCTCGGCTGGGATTTGAGAGAGTATGAGCCTTGGAGAGGTATTTAGGGCTCCGGCTTCTAATGCCTGGTCTGGAGCAAGAGCCCTCCATTTCTTTCTCTTTTTTTTGCGGTTTTTGGCTGGGGCTGGGTTTGAACCCGCCACCTCCAGCATATGGGGCCAGCGCACTATTCCTTTGAGCCACAGGTGCCGCCCCAAGCCCTCCATTTCTTGTGCTTCAGTTTCCTGAGCAGGAACTGGGAAATGAGGACCTGGATGTTTATAAATCTTCTCTTTTCAGACTTTCACGTGCATAATTATCAAAATGTAGATTCTGATACCACAGGGCTGAAGTGGGGCCTGAGAATCAGCATTTCTCACACATTCCCAGGGACGTGGAGGCTGCTAGTCTGTGATCCACGCTTTGAAAACCCCATTCTGTGGCCAGGCATGGGTGAAGCGCTTGCCTTTTTAAAATTTCATGGACTTCTCACAAAATCTGATGAGGTTGGTGTTGTTTCTATGGGGTATAGAAAGAGACATGGGCTCAGAGAGGTCAGGAGGGTGCCTGATGTCACGCAGCTGGTGTATGTCAGAGCCGGAAACTCAACTCAGGAGGATCAACTTCCTTAGTAAGCTGGAGAGTAGATTAAACTAGTGCTTCTCAGAGCATGGTCCCCAGGCCAGCAGCATCAGGGTCTCCTGGGAATGTGTTGGAAATGCAAATTCTCAGGCCCCATCTTGCACCTACTCAACCAGAATCATGCCCTTCCCCACAATCTGTAGCCTAATGTGATACCCCGCTAATGTTCAACTGTGACAACCTCTGAGCCAGACCACTGCTTTCAGAGTTACAGGCGCACATGAATCGTCATTTTGTTAAAATACCGACTCTGATTCAACGGGCGTGGGGTAGGGCACGAAATTGTGCATTTTCCACAAAGTCCTAGATGCTGCTGCCAGCCCAAGAACCGCACTTTGAGTGGCAGGATTGGGATGGCCTTCCCCTCCAGTTAGAAGACTGTCTGGTTGTTTGTGGGTTTTATGGTTCATATGCCGGTGGGGCTAGGAGAAAGAAGCAGAGGGCCCACTCCTGAATTTAACTGCAGAACCAGCTAAAGCCAGAAAACTTTGAATTCAATCTAAGAGTTCTAAGATGAGCAATAATACAATAAAACACCAAAAGATGAGATGTACACTTGCTTCAAATAGAAAATTCTGTCGAGTTCAGCATTGCCCTCACAGAATGGATATATTTCTTCTGCAAAGATCCCATTCCCTGTGCTTCAGAGCCTTGTTCTGTCTTTGTCTGGGAGAGAACCTATCAGTCCATCTTCTCCAGGAAATACCACATCCAACCAGCTAGTTTTAGTTTGCTCTAATGAAATGATCCCTGGGCACCAAAGAACATGCAGTTTCCTGGAGTTCCAAGTTCAAGTTCATTTTTCACTTTGGTGCTGAAGAGTGACAGTCAAACTGGCTTGTGGTTCCCAGGTATGGTGACAATGTGCTTATCTTGGTGTGAATCAGTTTGACTTGTTCTCACTGCTACATGAATCCAACATAACTAGAACCTATGTGATATTGTCCCCTAAGAAAACCTTTTCTCTATTATGGAGATCAGGGGCCTTGATCGAATACACCTCAGTTGAGCCGCTAATGCTTTTCCAGCCAATACTGTATTTTCTGTCTGGACCCACCGTGCCCCTAAAACTTCTGTTTCCTTTGCAGCCCTGAGCTCCAAACTTGGCAAAACCAGACACATCAAATGACAAAAACCTGCTTTTACTACGACCTCCCTCTTTTGGACATTAATCACTATTTATCTCCAACTTTCTTTTTGCTTTTAAGGCTGCCCATTATTTTGTGTCTATTGGGAGGTCACAGGGAAGGACAGAAATCTTTCATTTTATATATGAGTAGATTTGCGATATGAAAACATGATTAACCCAGAGTGCTACCCTGAGGCCCTAAAAATAAGATGAAGATAAGAGAGGTGGTTTGGGTCAGCCACTCTTATAATATGCCCGTTACCTGTATCAGGGGAAGTCCCCTCCATCACTCCTGGGGGTTAAGTGCCACGACCACCCCTTAGGGGTCAGGTATAATTAACCTTTGCTTTTTGGCTTGACTCAGTACAACACCTTAAACATACCTGGTAGACACTTAATGATTATTTGTTAAATCAACTATTTTCTCTGGATCACATTTTCATATCTGAATTATTACTGATCCCAATTTCACTCCAATATTCATACAATAGCTTAAATTGAAGTATTTGCTAAAACTGAATAATATTCCATTGTCTGGATGAATCGCGGTTAATTTTTTTTTTTTTTTTTGCAGTTTTTGACCTGGGTGGGGTTTAAACACCCCACCTCCGTTATATGGGGCTGGCACCCTACTCCTTGAGCCACAGGCGCCGCCTGAAAAACAGTTAATTTATCTATTCACCTACGGAAGGACACCTTGGTTGGCTATTATGAATAAAGCTGCTACAAACAACCATAAAAAATAAAATAAGTTGAAGTATTTGCTAATTCTTGAAAATTCTTTCCAATTTTTTCTTTGCATCTATAATGATCAATTTCTTTGTCCTTTTTCACAACAAAGTATATTATAACCAGTTTTCACAAATTCTCAATGACAAATTCTCACACAGGTGAGAAAAAAAATAAAATTATAAGTTTGAATTCCAGCTTCATGAGGAACTTAAAAATTTGGAACTCCCAAATCTGGTAGGTATTGATAATACAACACTAATAGTGAATGGGTGATAATTTTAAAAATAATAATTATTAGGTAAGATTTAATACATTTGAACCATTTAATTTAAAATACTACTGGTTTTTCATGTTTTCTAAATAGCCGTTTATGGCCACAGAATCGTCTCGGGATAGTTTTGAGTAAGTCATCTATTTCCATCCTTCCTGTTCCCCTCACACTTCCTTAATCAGCCCCTCACCATATCTTGCCTGGACTGTTCCCATAATTCCTACTTACTTCCTCCTCAAAGTCATTTTATTGCCACTAGCAAGCCCTCTTCTGTCTTAGCCTACTCCCAACACACATTTTTGATGAGCCTCTGTTCTGACTCTATGCTGATGGTGACGATTTGGTTTTCTATATATAGTAGGCTACCTGGAGAGGGTATATTACTTTACATAGCACACATATTCATCATTGGAAATGAACACATTGATGTCCTGTTTTACCTATTAATATCAGTCTGGGCTAATATCAATGTACATTCAAAGATGGTTCCATCCATAGTGTTCTGACCATGTCATACTTTAGAACCCGCCAGGCTAATTTCCCACCACATTTTGAATACTACTCTGAGGTGGACACTTGCATGCAGGAAGTTCAAGGGGAGCAGCATCTACAAAGAGGGCAGCTGAATTCCAAGGCATTTGCAACAGAGGCCATAGCCATTGGGAGCTTTGGAGCTGGGATGGTTCTTCAGAGCTATCTGCACTGAACAAGGGGCCAGGCTTTTGAAATCTCACAAGAACCAGTCATTGGATATGAGCTGTCCCCAGAGAGAGGCATAACCTTGAACTGGGCTGCTCACATGCTAAGAAGGGTGTCAATGGTGAGCAGTCGGTAGGTAGCATGACCGACAGCTTGGGAAATGAATGTCCATTCCTGAAGGGGGATCAGAGAGAGGGTGAGAGAGAGAAAGAAAAAGAGAGAGAGAGGGGCGGCGCCTGTGGCTCAAAGGAGTAGGGTGCCGGTCCCGTGTGCTGCAGGTGGCGGGTTCAAACCCAGCCCCCGCCAAAAAATGCAAAAATAAAAAAATAAATAAAAAAAATTTAAAGAAAAAGAGAGAGAGAGACACCAGAGAAACTCTGCTCCTGGTGGGGAGAGGCCTCTGGTGGTATTGATTGCTTGTATCACTCATTTGTATCTTTCTGTGCTTTTTCCTTTTCCTTTTTTTTTTTTTTTTTTGAGACAGTCTTACTATGTCACCCTTGGTAGAGTGCAGTGGTATCACAGTTCACAGCAACCTCCAACTCCTGGGCTCAAGTGATTCTCCTCCCTCAAGCCTCCCAAGCAGCTGGAACTACAGGCATCCGCCACAACGCCCGGCTATTTTTTTGTTGTTGTTGTTGTTGTTGCAGTCATCATTGTTGCTTAGCTGGCCCGGGCTGGGTTTGAACCCACCAGCCTGGGTGTATGTGGCTGACACCCTACCTACTGAACTCCAGGTGCTGCCCAATTTTTCTTTTGAGATAGAGTCTCTGTCACCCTGGATAGAGTTCTGTAGTGTGACAGCTGACAGCAACCTCAAACTCTTGGATTCGAGAGATCCTTCTGCCTCAGCTTCCCAAGTAGCTGGAACTGCAGGTGCCAGCCACAATGCCCCACTGTTTTTTGTTTTTTAATTAGAGATAGAGTCTCACTCTTGCTCAGGCTAGTCTCAAACTCCTGAGCTCAGGCGATGCACCCACCGCAGCCTCCCAGAGCATTAGGATTACAGGCGTGAGCCACCGTGCCTGGCCTTTCTTTGTGCTTTCTTTAAACTTTAGAATACACCGTCAGGCTAAGCTCTATGCCTCTTTATCTTTGAATCCATCCTTAGCACAGTATTTAGTATGAAAAGGAACTATACCTTTTGGGGGAAAAAATTTGAAAATTTTGAAAACAATATTATATAGTTATATTATAGTTAAAATAATATTTAACTATTGTTAGATACAGCTTTTATTTCCTTATTTATTTTCCCTTAGCTATCAAAACGTGTTTGTGTTTCATTACTAAGGCATTGTAAAATTTTAAACATTGAAAGTTTTTTTGTTTGTCAAACAGTATTTCTATTTTTTTCAAGAAGCATTTTTAAAATCTATACCTTTAATTGCAAATCTATACCTTTAATTTCGATCACTTATTTTGCATCTGAAACAGCACTGTGCAATAGCACTCTTAGCTGTGATGAAAATGGCCTAGTGTCCACTGCCTGGTGTGGCGGTCCATCTGCTTTGATCTGGCATCATGGTTGGGTGAGCTGGTACCAAGAACACAGTCCCCAGTTTAATAGAATGAACAAGAGTACAGAGCCTGTCTGATCAGGAGACGTGATCGAAGTTAACTCCTTGTGAGGGAGGTCTAGGCATGAGACGATCTCCTCTCACGCAGCACATACCATTTCAGAAATTCATTCTAAGTCAGCAGTTTCCTCGCCAGTGGACCTAGTGGGAATTACCACATCCTAGTGCACTGCTCTATAGCCTTATGTGTGGGATATTAATGAGACCACTGAGTAGCTGGCATTTGCTAATAGCTGTAGGTTCATTGAAAACAACTTGCAAAAGGCGAATTAATTGGCGTGGTACCTGTGGCTCATCGAGTAGGGCACCAGCCCCATATGCCGGAGGTGGCGGGTTCAAACCCAGCCCCAGCGTAGGGGGGGGGGGAAGCTCATTAAAAAAAACAGGCGAATTAATTTGATAAAAAGGCATACAAATGTATTTAATGTTTATGCACATGGGAGCCTTCTGAATGAAGTCCCAAGGATGGGTGGGATATTATCCATTTTTATGCTTAGGTTCAGCAAAGTATGGACAACCGTGTATAAATATGAGTGGACATAAAGGCTGTCATCTAATGTTAACAGACTGAGTGGGGAAACCCAGCAAGGCCTGTCTGTCTAGATTCTTCTTGGCCTCTCTGAGCAGCATCCTTTCTTCTGGGTGGGAGGCAGGGCCTTCTCTGGACTGGGGGTCTTATCACCTACACCCAACAAAGGCAGATCAGATCATTTCTTTATGGCCATTTCTTACACAGAAAGGTGGAGAAAAAGTTAGAGTAATATATTTAGGTTTTATGGCTGGCTTTAGGGGAAAAGGGCTTCTGGTTTCTATGACCAGCCCTGAGGAAGAGGGATTGAAGGGGACTGAGAGACAGAAGAGAATGAGGTCAGAGAAAAACTTGCTTCTGAGGCCTTCATTTTGGGACATTGTTTTCTGAGCCCCAACATGGTGTTTTGAGTTGAAACAAAATAAATCTGATAATATTCACCCGCCCATCCTATCTTATTTTCTGGCTCAAGAATATTTTAATTCATTTCATCTTTCTTTTCATTTCCATTTCCAAATGACTTTAATCCTAGAACAGTTTAGCTATTGAAAGAACACATTTCTTTCCTCGCAAGCCATATTCTAGCAAGATTGTCCAGTTGACTGGAATGATCTTTTCGTTAAAAATATAAAAATAAGGGTGGCGCCTGTGGCTCAAGGAGTAGGGCGCCAGCCCCATATACCAGAGGGGGAGGGTTCAAACCCGGCCCTAACCAAAATTGCAAAAATAAATAAATAAATAAATAATAAAATTGTCAAAATAAATCTTTAAAAAGTATATATAAAAATAAGATGAGGATGTTGTAACCAGCAAATTATCTTTAATATTAAAAAAGAGGTTCAAATCTTTGAGTTCTTTAAAAATTCTTAAAATTATTTTCTAGTCTTAGCAATGAATATTATCATGTTAATACTGCAGAAAAAAAAAAAAAACCTGACAAGTTTACATCTAAGAAATGTTTACAAAAATTTACACCAGATAAGCAATTTACTTAACCACTGGGATTTTCTGTGTTCTATTTCCATTCCTTATGGCATTTCCAGTTATATAACCTTTCCCTAGAGAAAGAGGAATAATTTTGTGAGTTAAATGTGCCAGATGAATGGATACGAGTCTTTCTCTTGATATTAGCACTTAAAGCAAAATTCTTTTCAGGAGGCATCCTTGGTAGTTGCTGAATTAGGTTCTTGTAAGTTTTTTTAAAATCAATATTAGTGCTCTGTATTTGACTGTAATCTGTAGCCTTCTTCCCATTATGGGATTGCCAGCGATTCTGATAATGGGGACACTATGTCACATCCAAGTGCCAGAGCTATCCTGTAGTAGCTACTAGGCACACAGCAAAAAAGAAACCAGGTCCTCAAGTCACGAAGCCCTTGACTTTGTCGTATAAATTAAACAGAGAGCAGCACATGAATTTCAACACTTATCTAGTCCTTATTGAATAGAAGCAAAAATACCACACCTCATTTGAAATCCCCACACATTATTCCCCAGCAATCTGGAACCTGAAGGCTAATTCTGATTCTATCAGGGAATGAAGACTGCACGTTAGCTCCATAGAAGACCAGCAGTTGCAGTCCCTCCCCCGTCTTTCTCGGAAAGAAACTCTAATTGTTTGAAACATATTAGATCCGTTTGATGGTGAATTGCTATTCTGGTTACAGAAGCCAGTTCTACATCTTAAAGTGGGAGACTATGTATGCGTATTTATGATTTTTTTCAGCTCAAATATGTATTTCATGTTGGACTGCTACAGAAACCATAAAAAACGAACTTGGAAAAATACAAAAAATGTATGCTTCATGGTTCTAGTACATTTCAATACCCGATTTTAGTGTGATATACCGTGATGGTTACCATAGCAACACTAATCGGGCCCTCGATTATGCATATGAGAAAACCGGCAGTGAGGTGAAGCAGCCTCTGGTCGGAAATGACGTCTGCTGCGTAGTCACCTCGATATTTTACTTTTACATCAATCTCCTAGATTTAGGCTCTGAAAATTGCTGATCATCTATCTAACCCGCAGGTTCTGAGTTTTTTCTTGTGGCAAGTCCCAGAATGCTAGAACGAAAGAGGCTAAACAAAGTGGGTATGACAGGTCCCCTCTCTCACTAGTTTACGAAATCAGCATGATTGATGAGATGGAGTTGAAGCAAATAGTGTAATTAAGAAAAGGGGCAACCCATGTAGTTTTGGGTTGAATAATGTGATATGGATAATTATTTTTCCAAAGGATCTGCTTGGAATGAAATATTACACATATGGTCCAGCTTAAGAAATATTATTCTACCTTTCAACAGAATGGCTGATGGCATTTAGTATGTTGGCACATCCGTGTGGGAACTTAGCTTATTTATTATTAATGATTAGTTATGAATGTATATGTTCACAATCAACTGATGGTAGGCACCAAGTCAAATCTAAACCATGGTACTTTGGAAAGCAGCTATGCTCACCACTATACCACCAACGCCCGTGTGCTAAACCATGGTACTTTAATTTTCCTAAAAGATTTTCACAGCAATAGTCTTGAGGGAATAAAATGGAGAGCTTCTAACTTTCTAACTTTCCAAAATTGTCAGTGAAAAATTCTGTTTCTCACAGGTGCAGTGATTACACATTTTTGGCATTATGCAGGGGTTCTAACTTCAAGTCTGAAAAAAGAAATCCAGTGATGAAAATCCACCGCTATTATAATAATAGCAAGCATTTATGAAGCATAACTCTCAGTGCCAGCTACTTTACTTAATATTATTTTTCAACTGCATAACAACTCTTTTTTTTTTTTTTTGTAGAGACAGAGTCTCACTTTATCACCCTCAGTAGAGTGCCGTGGCGTCACACAGCTCACAGCAACCTCCAACTCTTGGGCTTAGGCAATTCACTTGCCTCAGCCTCCCGAGTAGCTGGGACTACAGGCACCTGCCACCACGCCCAGCTATTTTTCTGTTTTGCAGTTCACCGAGGCTGGGTTTGAACCTGCCACCTTCGGCATATGGGGCTGGCACCCTACTCGCTGAGCCACGGGTGCCACCCTGCATAACAACTCTTAAAGTGGACTCCATTTATTCTGTTTCAAAAATCAAAGCCTATTATTTTCATTGCACAAATTACAAACCTTATTATTCTCCATTGCAAAAATCAAAGCTAAGTGGTGGTTAAGTGACTCCCTCAGTGCAACAACCTGGATGGAACTGGAGACCATTCTTCTAAGCGAAGTATTGCAATAATGGAAAACCAAACGTCTTATGTGCTAACTATTAAATTGGAACTAATTGATCAACACCCATGTGCATTTATGGTGGTAAAACTCAATAAAAACCAAGCAGGTGGGAGGGGGAAGGAGGAGAAGCGTAAATTCACACTTAAAGGGTACAATGCACACCATCCTGGTGATGGGCATACTTACAACTTTGACCCAAACTGCACAAAAGCAAATCATGTAATGTTTGTGCCTCCATAATATTCTGAAATTAAACAGACAATAATAACAAAAAACAACTATGTTTGGCTGTCTCTCCTCTTATGTTTGTAGAATTTGATTGTAAGCTACCTGAAGGCAGATTCTGGGTCTATTTTTGTCACCATTATATGCCTACCATATAATCCAGACTCTGTTATCTGGTTGGTACTACGAGATCAGTGTATGAAAGCTTTCAAGATAGATTTCCAGCAATAAAGTCCTGTGATAAGCTGCATTTGTTATTTATTGCTATGTAACGAATTCTAAAGGTGGTTCAAAACAACCAGCATTATTACTTTAAAATATTTGGGGGCAATTTTGTAATTCTAGTCTTTCCTGAGGTTGTAGTTAGGACATCAGCAGGACTGCAGCCATCTGAGGTCTGACTGAGGCTGGAGGATCTGCTTCCAAGATGGTTCCCTTATGTGGCTGTTGGCAGGAAGCCTGTTTCTGGCTACATGGGTCTCTCCACAGAGCTGCTCAACTGTCCCCACAATATGGCAGCTGGTTTCCCTGGCAGTGAGTGATCTAAAAAGGAGACCAAGGAGGAGGCAACAATGCTTTTATGCCCTAGTTTAGGAAGTTACATACCATTAAAGAAATACATGCTCATTATAGAAAATTTGGAAACTTAGAAAAGTAGAATGAAGAAAACAATCGGAACCCACTTTAATGATTGGTGGATTTCCTTGACATCTTTGGGTTTTTCCATTTGTTGTTTTTGTTTTGTTTCTGGTAGTTTTTAAAAGACAGGGGTCTCACTCTGTTACCCAGACTGGAGTGCAGTGGTACAGCCATAACTCGCTGTAGCCTAGCCTTGAACTCCTGGGCCCACGTGATCCTCCTGCCTCAAGTGGTCCCACAGTGTTGGGATAATAGGTGTGAGGTCCTACACCAGGCCTTCTTTTATTTACACCTTTGGTTCATTTTTTTTTTTTTTTTACATTATTGGAAGCACCCTGTCCATATATTTATGTATATTCTGCTTCATTCACTTGCTATTAAGGTGAAACATTTCCCAAAATTACTGTAGCTGTTTACAAGCTGTTTTTAATGGCTATATTAATGGTCCAAGGTATGACTGTCATAATACTGAATACCTGTCTCTTATTGGGTGATTGAGGTATCTCTATTTTTAATTTATTTGCTATCATTAATAGTACTGCAATACATGTCTTTGGGTACAGGGCTCTTTATGAGCTTCAATTTATTTTTCTAGGCCAGATTCTATGCAGAATTACTAGCTCCAACGTTAGGAGAAATTGGCTGCCATAGTAGCTCACACCTGTAATCCCAGTGCTTTGGGAGGCTGAGTTGGGAGGATTGCTTGAGGCTAGGATTTTGAAGTTGCAATGAACTATGATTGCTCCATTGCACTTTAGCCTGGATGACAGAGAGAGACTGGATCTCTTAAAAAAAAAAAAAAAAAAGCAAGGAAAAATTTTAAGTTATTTTTGTATAAGGCCACAGACCACCCATGTCTTGAATAAGGTCAAATTATCTTAAAATAACCTCATCTTCTTCCTCTCCTTTTTCATCAAAAACTAAAAACATTTTTTGAATGACATCTGCATGTGGTGCATCAAGCTAAAAATGCCTTCATTTGACCCTACCCCCTTGATATTTTTAAAACTCGGATCTTTGTATCTTTGAATAGAATCCAAATTTAAACAGAAAATGCTTTCTAATTTTATATGTTCATGTGATACAATGTGTTTATGAGACAAAATCCATATGTCAGAAACACAAGCAACTGGGTTGAATGTCCCAAAACTTCACTTTCTCTTCCACTCACTCTCTCATTAAAGGGTCTGGAACAGGTCAGAGGCCTTCGGTGCCCCTACCTCCCAACACACACACACGCATTTCCTAGGCTGATTGAGAAGAAACACCAATTCGATTGTGCTCAACACAGTTGATGACATTGTATGGAGAGAAAGAGAGAATGACCATTTGGTGATGCATTTTTCTTGTCCCACCATATGTTAGTGAAAAAGAGTTGCACAAAGGAAAAATAAAATGTGACTATAGATCTATAAATAGTTTCAGGGAAACAAACCCAAGGTATGTATTTTAAGTGAGCAAAGCAGATTGTGATACAGTATACATTGCACATCTTATATTATAGGGAAGGCTCTACATGAAGTTACCGGGGTAGGAATTGTGGGGAAGAGACACCCAATTTTGACTTTTTATATATCTGTGGTTTTAACTCATCCCATCCCCTCTATAGTATGTATTTGCCAAGAGCTCAAAGACACCTGCCCCTACTAGGTATGATGAAGACATGACAACCAAACGCTATGGTTGTTATGTCTCTCCTTTTAGTCTCCCATATGCTAACTGTTATAAACTTACCCTCCTGGAGCAAGTAACTTTCATTACGTCTGCACCACCATATTCTCCTGCACCTTGTCCCCTGAATTGAAATATGTATGTTTCTTAACTTCATAATCACCAATTTCCAAAACATTGCTTTGGATTGGTTATTTCTACAGTTATGAATTCATGCTGAAGGATGGCTCTTATCACATATTGAGAGCATCAGACTGCTATACTACATAACACTACAGAGAATGTTTTGTTGGTAGTTGTTATGACAAGGAACTTGGGCTAAATGGTGAGTGGTCCATTTGGACGTACGGTCCATCATGAATTCAACCTACAGAGGTATTCATTCGTGTCACAGACGACCATGGTAACAAACTGCACATGTAATTCTGCTCAACCAGACCCCCCCAGAATGTGACCTAATTAGTCAACAAGTTAGGATTTATTAAGTGTTTATTATGTGTCCAGGAAGTGGCAACTCTGGTGAATAAAATGTTGCAGAAGACATTATCCTCTGCAGTATTATCACGGGTTGGCTCTCTAGGAAATCAGCTTTGAGATAGAGATTAGTACTGGGATATTTATCAGGATTAACACCGTTGATGGTTTGAGGTCAGACGCAGGACTAGGGAGAGAGAGAAGCCAAGCTGGTACCCAGGTGCAACCACCTCCACTGATTCCATAGGGGACTTTGGAGTTGAAAGGGCCCTTCAGAGTTATCGTGAGTTGAGCAGATGGCCAGGACATCTATATCCCTGCATTAATCAGTCATTGAACATGTGTCGCCTCAGGAAGGGGCTGAAGCAGTTGCTGAAGCCTGTCTTCCACCACCCCTTGCAATAGTTGGGGAAAAAAAGCTCTTCATTGAATGGTTTTATGTGCTGAATTGTGTCCCCCCCCCAAAAAATAACACAAAATGGTTGGAGTCCTAACCCGAGTACCTGTGAATGTGACCATAGTTGGAAATTGTGTCTTTGTAGATGTAATCTGGTTAAGATGAAGTCATTAGAGTAAACCCTAATCTGATATGACCAGGGTCCTTATTAAAGGAGGAAAACACCATGTGAAGGCAGAAACACAGAGAGAAGATGGCTACGTGAAGACAGAGGCAGAGACTGGAGTGATACAGTCGCAAACCAAGGAATGTCAGCAACTGACAGCCACTGCTAAAGGCTATGTAGGGCATGGAAGGAATCTACCCAAAGTGTCAGAGGGAACTCGGCCCTGTCAACACCTTGACTTCAGACTTACGGCCTCCAGTACTGTGAGAGAATAAATTTCTGTTGTTCTATGCCAAGTAGTTTGTAGTACTTTGTTATAGCAGCCATAGGAGACAAATATGAATGGGATTCTGGGGATAGATAACAAGACTCATCCTTCAGGATGAAGTTAATCAATAAATGAAATATCCAGCTATAGAAATAACTTCTCAGCAATAGTTTGTAAATGGGTCTGTGGAGTTAACAATGGGACTGGAAATAGATGGCTTTTTTGTATAAAACTGAAATAGATGGTACAGAATTGCCATGTGTAGGACACTGGCTGGATAAAGAACCTTACAAGCATGGCTTCCCCCAGCCTATGAAGTAGGTGTTATTATCCACATTTCACAAATGAGGAAACTGAGGAAAGGAGAAGACTGGAGAGGACCAGTCATTTGTCACAAGTAGCGAGTGGAGCAGAAGGGTGCAAACCTGAGTTGATCCTGCCCCTGAAGCCAGCATCCTAGACCACTGGCTGGCTCTGGAGGTACAAGAGTACCAGAGCAATGACTCTGTAATAACCGCTGGGTGGGAGAGCTGACAAAAGGTCCTGGGTGTGGAAATGCATCTGGAACAAAGCAAGCCTATTTCCATTACTGGAACACAGCCCAGAATACAGGTCGTACAGATGGCAGGTTGGTGAGATCATTTCCAGTGCTTCTTATGACAGGGAGTTTATTTTTTTTCCCAGAGCTATAGTAACATCATCCACCCCCCAAAATTAGCATTCCAATGTCAATCTGTAGGAACAAAGAACTCCTATGACAATGGAAGTAAAAAATTGAGGAAAGACAAGAAGAGAGCAGGGTCTCACTTGTGTAACTGCCCCAACCCCAGCCCCAGTTGTCCTCATGCCATATGACAGTGTGTTTTTCATACTCAGATGTCATTAAACATATTGAAACCAATCTTAGTGCCAAATTATAACCACAAGCCCAAATACTTATAAAAACACTTTTTATATTCTTATTCAGGTCAACATCAACTAGATGCTATTTTGTTAAATTTTCATTTAAATGGAGAAATGACTATTTCTTTTTTTTGTTTTTTTTTTTGAGACAGAGCCTCAAGCTGTCACCCTGGATAGAGTGCCGTGGCATCACAGCTTACAGCAACCTCCAATTCCTGGGCTCAAGCGAGTCTCCTGCCTCTGCCTTCCAAGTAGCTGGGACTACAGGGGCCCACCACAACGCCCGGCCATTTTTTGGTTGCAGCCGTCACCGTTGTCTGGCGGGCCCAGGCTGGATTCGAACCCGCCAGCTCAGGTGTACGTAGCTGGCGCCCAAGCCCGTTGAGCCACAGGCACCAAGCCAGAAATGACTATTTCTTATGAACTAAAAGCTGAAGTAACTCCTTGAAGTCGAGAGCCGGTAAACTGGTTTTAGTTCACCCAACTCAATGTATCTCAAGGCAACACATTTATTTACCGTTCACTGTGTGCTAAGACGCATTTACTATGAATTCAGATATAATCTAAGAAGTTGGGCCAGCGTGGTGGCTCGCGCCTGTAATCCTAGCACTCTGGGAGGCCCAGGCGGGTGGATTACCTGATCTCACAGGTTTGAGACCAGCCTGAGCCAGAGCGAGACCTTGTCTCTAAAAATAACCGGGCATTGTGGCGGGTGCCTGTAGTCCCAGCTACTGGGGAGGCTGAGGCAAGAGAATCTCTTGAGCCCAAGAGTTTGAAGTTGCTGTGAGCTGTGACGCCACGGCACCCTACCAAGGGGAACAAAGTGAGACTCTGTCTCCAAAAAAATAAATAAACAAATAAAATAATGTAAGAAGTTACTACTGTCAAAAGTCTCACAGTCTAGTAGAGAAATGAACAAAGATCATTAACCCTGAAAGGAATTGTTACTGAGGTGACTTAGAAGGTGCAATGGAAACACCAAGAATGAGCATTCAGCAGCAGGATGTAAGTAGAGACAGCAGGTGAACAGAGACTTTCCAAGTGAAGGGAACTTTAGGAATGAGACTTGAAGACAAGGCAGAAATTATCCCAGAGGCCAAAGGCAGAGTTGGACACTCTGAAGGATTATTATATGAAAAGTTGGGAGAGAGAGAAGCAAAATGCTCTGGTCATTCCAAGAAACAGCAAGTAGCTGAGTCAGGTTTAGCCAAGTATGCAGGTGGAGGTCGGGAGGTAGCTGAAGGGAGATGAGAGGACACATAGGCAAGGGCCAGAAGGAAGAGCTTTGTTGCTATGCCATGCGGTTTGGACCTCATTCTGAAAGCAATGCGAACACACCGACATCTGCATTTCACAGGTAGGAAAACTGCCACGTGGTAGGATGAAAAGTAAGTTGAAGGCTGGACACTGAGAGAAGTCTTAGAAAGTTCTCGTAGTGGTTAAGGCAAGAAACTAATGGTCCTTGACCAAAACTGTTTTCCAGAGAGGAAGAGGATGCTTTGAGAAAACAAACAAGTGAACACAGAATCAGTATTTTAGGGATTGAGTGTAGTTGAGAGTGGGGTGGGGAAGGCTGTGGATAATCTAGAATGATAAAAAGATGGCCAACTTAAAAATTAAGGAACTCTTGTCACAACCATAATGAGGAAGCCAGGGAGGCTTTGAGGATAAGGATGAAAACTGCTGTGCTGATCAGCAGTGAGATCGTGCCTGTGAATAGCCACTGCACTCCAGCCTGGGCAACATGGCAAGAACCTGTCTCTAAAAATAAAATAAAATAAAATAGATTCACCTGTCAATAAGTTCAGCTTGCAATGCCCCCAAGAATCAGCAGAAAGCCTGTATCTCTAACCCCGGGAGAATGGACTGTTATGCGACCTCAATGTGGATTGATCCACGGGTAAAGGAACACAGCCCAGAGAAGCGGCAAGCTGCAGGAGGCAAGATTTTTAAGAAAAGAACAAAGATCAGCACTGGCTTATACTACAAAGTAGTTAAATCAGAGAAAAGGCCATTGGATTTGCAAATAGGAACAGTAACTGTTTGTGGGCCTAACGCAGGGATACACACACACAAACCCTCCCCACAACTCCCTGAGCCCCAGAGGAGGACCACGCCCCCCAGAAAACCACCTGATAGTTCAATGTCTCATTTGCATGAAAGGGGGCATGGTAGCTAAGAGGGGCATGGCAGGATGATGCCATTTGGGCAGTTTTCAATACCTTATGCACATTGGCCTGGACCAATCAAATTCTCAGCACTCCATTTTTGGCCCATCAAAGACCATATAAAAGTAAAGTATCCCAGCCAGCTGGCTCAAACACCAAGTCAGGCTCCTCCTGGCTTATTTCTTTTCTTTAAACTTTTCCTTTAACTTCCGTGTTCTTTTCTCTGCATATGGACCACAGACCTTTGCGTAACCAAAGACCTTACCAAATACAGTTTTAAAAAAGAAGAGGAAGCAGAACTACACTCCAGAGGTTGTAGAAAGAAAGGGGACTCTGAGTTAATGCCCCCTGACTCCAGGAGAACTAGACTAGGATACGTATAGAAGTCGTAGCAAACACACTTATTTCATTGAACAAATATTTATTTCCTTGCCAATGACACAAAAAACATATAAAAATATGGTTGGGAGTAGAGAGGTAGACAATAAACAAATAAATTCATAATGTAAGGTTTGGTGATACTGTTGTGCCCAGACCATGTAATCCCCAAAGACCACCAGGGAGACAAACTCGATGCAAAAGCAAAAGAGCCTTTATTCAAGCTTGAGCCTGGGCCCTCAGATTACCCATCACAGCAGGAGTGTGCTGAGGACCCCGACCTCTGGGTTGCTGGGGGTTTTATTATGGTTACTAGCGGGGTAGGGGATTTCCAGACTGTGGCGAGTATGTTTGGCTACTTTAGATACTTTTTACGCCTATGAGTTGGGCTTGTATCAGACAGTTGTTTTTCCGGCTTCGGCTGCTATCTTGTGGGCAGGGTGAGCACCTTGCTTGGCCTTGATAGACCAAAAGTGGGCGGTTTGTTACAAAATGGAGTTACTCTTGCTCTTTCAATACTCAGAAGAAAAATGAAGCAGAATAAAGAATGGAGACGGATGCGGGAAGATGTGCATGTAAGCATCATAAATCGGATTGAAAAAACTTGTTTTCCATGACGATAGTGATAAAAAAATTGTTTATATCTACACTCTGTTAATATGTACACTTTGTACAGCATATGTACAAAGAAGAGGAAACTTTTTTTTTCTTTGGCTGGGGTCAGATTTGAACCCCCTACCTCCAGTAAGAATATGGGGCCAGCGCCCTACTCGCTGAGCCCCAGGCCCTGCCCAAGAAGAGGAAACATTTTAATTAGCTATACAAATTTGTAAATCAAAAGCAGGTGACCTGGAAAGAAAAGAAGGAAATAACTTGCCTTAGCCACGCTTTTTTCTCAGAGTCTACCTAGCTTCTTTAAGACTTTTCATGAAGGCTGGTAGAAAAGGAGTTCACCATGGGGCTCAAACCAGTTCTAGCTGCTGTCAACATAATACAGAAAAAAAAAATGTAGCAGGAAACAAGGTGAACAGAAGATAAGGAAGAAAAAAAGGAATCAAGTTTCCATCAAACCTCTCGGATCAATCATTAACACTAGTATTTTCTCTTTTGGCCATTATAGAAGTTGACTTTAATCAGGCTTAGTTATCCTAGTTTCCAAAGCGTTTTTCATGTTTTCATCATCTTTTAAGCCTTTAATGGGATTTCCAAATGGATCTGATGTGAAGCCCCACTGTTTGGGCAGCTGTAACTAAAAACATTTTGACTCCATAGAATTGAAATTATTTTTAGAAGCTGAAAATTCCCTTGGTGCAACAGAGATAGTGATGAGCACACTATTTTGAAAAGGAAGTGTTTGGTTGGGTAATGTGTAAGAGAAAGACACACAAACGCGCAGAGGGACAAGAAAGAAGTGATGATGAACCAGGAGAACTCAGGTTTATTTTTTCTCAGTATAGATTTACACAAAGAGTCTTTACGATTCTTGAGATGGACCTACTAGTATCAGTAGACTCTTTATTAAGATTTTTCAAACCACTGATAAAAGATATAGAAGTGATTAATAAACCAGGATTCAATTATAAAAGCTTTCTAGATGACATTTGAAAAGAAAAGTTAATCTTAGTCAAACTGGCAAGCATCATTATTCGAGAGAATAAAGCGTTTTTAAACAATCTTCCGGGGACTTTTTTTGAATACCTTATTTGAACTCTTGTTTTCATAATAAGCTGAAACTTTAATCATGTGGTAGTGTAGAAATAATTTTATTTCCTTTAAATTGCCCTATATTCCTGCCAAAGCTTTAGAGAAGTAGTCAAATAATTTCTTTGTCAACTTAAAAAGTAAAACTCTTGCTTCCTTTGGGGAAATAATTTTTTACTAAATAATTATTTCCTTTTATAATATATAGCTTTTAACTATGGTTCTAGCACAGGCGTTTTAATTGTAAATGCTGGAGCAGCGAGTAATAGAGACATGGCAAGTCTGAGTGAGCATTAAAAATATGTGTATGGGGCGGTGCCTGTGGCTCATCGAATAGGGTGCCGGCCCCGTGTACCGAAGGTAGCGGGTTCAAACCCGGCCTCGGCCAAACTGCAAAACAGAAAAATAGCCGGGTGTTGTGGTGGGCGCCTGTAGTCCCAGCTACTTGGGCGGCTGAGGCAAGAGAATGGCTTAAGCCCAAGAGTTTTTTTTAGAGACAGAGTCTCACCTTATCGCTCTCGGTAGAGTGCCGTGGCGTCACACAGCTCACAGCAACCTCCAATTGCTGGGCTTAGGTGATTCTCTTGCCTCAGCCCCTCGAGTAGCTGCGACTACAGGCACCTGCCACAACGTCCGGCTAAAGCCCAAGAGTTTTGAGGTTGCTGTGAGCAGTGACATCACAGCACTCTACTGAAGGTGACATAGTAAGACTCTGTCTCAAAAAATATGTGTATGTAAGAACATAGGTGGATTTAGCAATAGAGAAGGTTCTAATACCTACTCTTGCCCCCTGAGGTGATTGATCAGGAAGTTAATGAAGCGTAAATACTCTACAGTTTACTTGGGCCCCTTCCAAGGTAATGTGTTTACATGGTCGTCCATTTGGAAAAATTTGCAAATGTAATAAATCTCACCCACTACTGTCTCTTCCCACCATGGCTTTCCCTTCTTTGTAAGAGGTGACACTCAGATGGTCATGGCTGGAACTACAGGAGCCTGCCACAATGCCTGGCTATTTTTAGAGATGGGGTCTTGCTCTGGCTCAGGCTGTCTGGAACCCGTGAGCTCAGGCAATCCACCTGCCTCGGCCACCCAAGTGCTAGGATTACAGGTGCGAGCCACCGTGCCTGGCTCCGGTCATGGCATTTTTGAAATATGCCTAAGCTGACATTGACATTGGAACAGTTTGTGTTTCATGGGATATATTGGTATTTTCTAGTTCTTTCCAGACATCATAATGTAGGAATGGGCTCCATGAATACCTGTACCATCTACAGTGATGTCTCATCTGGAAACACAACATAAAGGTGTGAGGCTAGAGGCCAGAAATAGTGACACATGCCATTGTGCCTCGCATTACTAGAAAGGTTGAGTTGTAGAGAAGAAACAGAATTTGAAATATAGAGAGGCAAAAGCTACTTTGTGAAAAACCTCTCAATCATGAGACATCCAGAATTGTAAGCAGATGATTTAGTTTTCTGTGACTTCAAGTCAGAACAGAAGTTCTCTCCCATCATGAATAGACTGTTGATAAACTCCTTATGCAGTGAAATTATTGTATATATACATATATAAAAATGTGTGTATATTTCTGCAGGAAATCACTAGAAATTTTTCTGACACGGAGAAATGAATTATAATTGAAAGAATTCTTTTAGATCACAACAAAGTTAATACTACATGAAGAGATACATTTTTAAATAGAAGTAGTGTATAGGCTCATGGATTGATTGGTAATTCAATTAATGAAAGGAAATGAATCATAAAAACACGCTTGAGGAAAATTAACTTTCTTGACTATTTGACAAGAAATACTGATATTGACAGTGATTAACATAAAAATCATAATGTACCACTAAACAAGAATATCAGTGACAAATTGTGTAATGAATACCATTAGTTCAAAGAGTGTTTCAGATCAGTCACTGCGTGAGGAAACGTGAAATGCCCTGAAATTTGACAGCTCATACATGAAAAAACCTTGATAGGTTTTCCAAATTTGATGACAAATTCTAAAAATGTACATGACCTGGAACAAAAATGAATTGAGAAGCTGAAAATCAGTTTCTAAACTATCAATTTTTTAATAATTAATCAGTCTTGCTAGATAGAGGAAAGAATACATCTTTCTGTCCCTGTTACAGAAAACATCCAATCATTGTCATTTGAAGAGATGATCAAAAAAGATTCAGCTAAAAAATGTAGGAAAAATAGTATAAAGGTGGGGCGGCGCCTGTGGCTCAAAGGAGTAGGGCGCCGACCCCATATCCTGGAGGTGGCGGGTTCAAACCCAGCCCTGGCCAAAAACTGCTAAAAAAAAAAAAAAAAAAAAAGGTGTGTCAGGGAGTTCATTAAGATATTAGGTCATGCTTCTAGATTTTGTGGTGCTTCAGTAGTTGCCAGATTTTTCATAGTTGTAATTCGTTGTGATTGTTTTTCCATTCTAAATATATATTTGTATATTTGTACTTAAATTTGAATTTGTAATGTAGTATTCTTTTTTCTTAAGAAGGGCCCTCAAAATCATACAAGCTTTAGGCCCATGGAATCTGGATCTAAGTCAGCCTGCCCTCTCTTCCTCCATGTAGGCACATATACACACACATGCCCAGGCGACATCATTGTCACTTCTCCCCCACATTTTTGGTAATGAGTTTTGCCACCCACTGCAGGTGTCAAGCCTCTGAACTATCACCTGACCCCAAGAGAGTTTTGATCCATTGAGAGTCGAGACAGGACTGCAGAAAACCCCAGAAGCTGTTACCACTCTAGAGCAGTGTTTTTCAACCTTTTTTATCTCACGGAACACTTGAACTTATAGTTCAACTTCCATGGCACACTTAAACTATGTTGATCAAAAAAAAAAGAAAGAAAGAGTTCAAAAAAGAATATACTTACTATGCTTTGAACGTCTTTCAAAAATAATTTAATCAATGACCTGTGAAATATTCACGGCACACCATTGTGCCTCAGCACAGTGGGTGAAAATCACTGCTCAAGACAGACCACTGCGAACAAAGCTGGATGGGCCCAGGTCTCTAGGGAAGACTCCTTGGTTTCAATCAGGGGTGCCTCATGAGTTCTCAGCAGTTTCCAGAGTGTCTGGAAGAGTTGAGTTCCTCCCCCTCTCAAGGGTACCCTGGAAGATATAGAATCCCCGTGGGTCCTCTGACAAGTGCTAGCTCCCAAAGGCTTCTAGGCTTTTGGGGACAGCCCAAGTACCGTGACCCCTTTAACAAATTGCAGGCACCTGACTCCCAAACCATCTCACACTGGAGAATGAATAGCTTGTCAGTCCCAGGGGACTTCAGTGGTGAGGAGCCTCCCGCGGGCTCCCAGGGGAGCAGTTTTAGGTTGTTTGCTCTGTAATGAGCTGGCACAGATGCCAGATAATCGGAGGGCTGGCTTCTTGTATATGAAATGCAGCTCAAGGTAGTGAAATAGCCCTGCAAACACTTGCTAATTTGCAACGGGCCACTCATTACAGGATGGGCAGGAGGGACCTAGGACGGGGAGGTGGGGAGCAGAGCAGCAAACACGCAGCAAGGCTGAAGGCGCATGGTAGGCACACCAGCGAACGTGGAGATCCTCTCGTGGCAGGACGTGTGTGTTAGGTCTCAGCTCGCTCTCCCCATCCACGCAGGCTAGCCCGGCTTCAACCCTGAGTAAACCTCGATGCAAATCTCTTCCCCTGTATTAGTTTCCCCATGAAATCAAATCAAACGTGGACAAGTTTCAGTTTTGCTGAAGATCAGGCATTTCAGGGAAGCATCGTTCTATAATCCACGGCCTTCCTTTGAAACCATGCTATAGGTGTGTGCTTTCCTTTAAATGTTTTCTTCCAACCCTGGCTGCAAGTGCAGTCTCTATGTTCTCCTGACTCCAGCCTAGAGCAGCCTCAGCCAGCTCACCCACCCCCTCTTCTTTCTTTGTCTTATTTATTTATTTATTTTTTTGCAGTTTTTGGCAGGGGCTGGCTTTGAACCCGCCACCTCTGGCATTTGGGGCCAGCACCCTACTCCTTTGAGCCACAGGCACCGTCCTCGCCCCCTCCTCTTTAACGTGAAATCTGAGCAGGAGGCTCAACACCGGGCCTGGGGACATCCTTGTTGCTAGTGAACTTGACAAAGCTTCTTTTCTGCTTCCCAACTAAGATAGGTCTCTCCCTGCGTAGGATTTCAGGTACCAGATGCTAAAACGATAACTGTTTCTCCACATGGCTTCCTAGATAAAATGGGAAAAGATTCTGCTATTTTGCCACAGACGTGATGATTGATGGTGTCCTGTCTGGAAAATATGTATCATTGCAGCTCTCTCGATGGGAGTTTTACTTTCTCAAGTAAATTTAAAACTTAATTTTAGTATTTTCTTCATACGGGCCCACTAAAGAAAATCTGGAAAATTCACAAAAGCTGAAAGAAAAGAAAAATGAATCAGCATCATTCAACCTAGCACACTACTCATAGTTCACAGTTTTGTGAATTTTTTTTCCTCCCAGATTTTCTAGCCACTGGGCTAAGGTTTTGGTTTCTTTGTTTTTCAAACACAGTTTTAACTGCACTATATGTGCACCTCCGTGTACTGCTTTTGAAATGTAGATCCTAAATATTTTCCATGTTATTACGCAGACCTCACACATATTTAAATGTTTGGCTTTTTTTTTTTTTTTTTTTGAGACAGAGCCTGCAAGTACACAATCCATGTTGGTTCAGCATATTCGTTCCCATCACTGCTGCAACACGTTACCACAAATACAGCAGCTTAAAACAACAACAATTTATGATCTGACAATTCTGGAGGTCAGAATTCCAACATGGGTTTCGCTGAGCTGTAATCGTGGTGTCAGCAGGGCTGTGCTCCTGTCTGGCAACTCTGAGAAAGTATCTGTTCCCTTGTCCTTTCTGTTAAGGTGTGAGCTAGTGCAGGCGGGCTTGAGAAAAATTTCTCTAGACAAAGATTAGGATTGAAAAGTACAAGATTTACTTTTCCTTCTTAGAGGGAGAGAGAGCGTGAGAAAGCGTGAAGGGGAGTGGGGAAAAGAGAGCAGAGACACTGTGGGGTGGCATTCCCAGGAAAGAGAAGGGATAAACCAGCCACTGAGGCCAAGTGGTCAGGGGACATTAACGGGGGCTGTAATTGGTGGGGTACAGTCAAGAAACTGCGGCATCTGTCCCCTTCTTCTTAATGGCAGTTAGATAACAAAAACTGAAGCTGGGTCAGAAGTCAAACCCAAGAGCTGGCTCCCCTGCCTTTCTTTGGAGATGGGATTATCATAGGAGGCATAACTCTATCCTGGAGATGTGGCTGAAGCCTGTTCTGATGTTTGCTCAGCATCTCTGTAAAAAGCACATCCTCAAAAACTGTTCCGAAAGAGAAAGATTTCCATCTCTTTTTGTCTGTTCAGCCCATTTCAGAAGTTGTGCAAAAGAGGATTCCCCTGGGGTAGGGTGTCTGTTAGCGAGAGAATTTATAGGACTCATGTTTAACTATAACCGGAAATCGTAGGATTAGGTATTTTCCTGTTATTTTTGCAATTTTTGCAAGGCTGCCCCTTTCCAGTTTCTAGAAGTTTCCTTCATTCCTTGACTTGTGGCTCCTCGCTCCATCTTCAAAGTCAGCAACCTTGCATTTCTCTGTGCCCTTTTCCCACAGTCCCATCTTCCTCTTCTACTTTGAAAGAGCTCAATCAACAATGTTTCTGATTACAACCTAATTCCATCTGCAGCCTTAATCCCCCTTTGGCACATCAGATAACATATTTCCTGGTGCCAGGAATTAGGTTGTAGGCATCTTTGGGCAGCTCTTATTTTGCCTACCACATTTATCTATCACTTATTATTGGGCTTTTAGGTTGTTTCTCAGTTTTTGCTATGACATAGAATATCATGAGAAATGTCATTGTTCATCCTACTTTTTCCTTTTCCTTTTCTTTTCTTTTTCTTTTTTCTTTTTTCTTTTTTTTTTGGCTGAATTCAGGGAACTTTATTGATGTTACATGACAAGGTGGGGCTCCCTAGACCCCTCCCATTCTTTAGGGGGTCTGGTGTGGAAACTTTTGAGGGGAGAATCTCAGTGAGGTGGGGGACTGAGTAGGCAGGGGCACCCCAGCAGCTAAAGGCCTTTCTCTTCCTCTCGTGCTTTGGCTGGGGCTGGTGGTCTGGGGGTTCTTACTCCTTGGAGGCCATGTGGGCCATAAGATCTGCCACCCTGTTGCTGTAGCCAAATTCATTATCATACCAGGCAATGAGTTTGACGAAGTGATCTTTGAGGGCAATGCCAGCCCCAGCATCAAAGGTGGAAGAATGGGGGTCACTGTTGAAGTCAGAGGAGACAACCTGGTGCTCGGTATAACCCAGGATGCCCTTGAGGGGGCCCTCTGATGCCTGCTTCACCACCTTCTTGATATCATCGTATTTGGCAACCTTCTCCAGACGGCAGG
>CAUYRH010002842.1:0-22136 GCA_963574655.1 Perodicticus potto
GCCAATATCAAGAATGAGATTGAAGAAACAATAAAAAATCTTAAAACAGAAAAAATCCTGAACCAGATGGCTTCATATCAGAATTCTATCACACCTTCAAATAAGAGCTTTAACCTATACTGCAGAACCTTTTCCAAAACATTGAGAGGAAGGAACCTCCCCAAATACGTTCTATGAAACAAACATCATCTTGATTCCAGAACCAGGAAAAGACCTAACTAAAAAGGAGAACTAAAGAACAATTTCACTAATGAATATCAATGCAAAAACCATCAACAAAATCTTAGCTAGTAGATTTCAGCTACACATTAAAAACATTATACATCATGATCAAGTAAGCTTCATCCAAGCAATGCGAGGCTGGTTTAACATGTGCAAATCCATAAATGTAATATATCAATAGAAGCAAAACCAAAGACCATATGATCTGCTCAATAGATGCAGAAAAACCATTTGACAAAATTTTCTAACAAGAACACTCAAGAAAATCATCATAGGTGGCACATTTCTTGAGCTAATTGCAACCATCTATGTCAAATCCACAGCTAACATCACAATGAATGGAGTAAAACTGAAAGCTTTTCCACTTAGAAGTGGAAGCAGACAAGGATGTCCACTATCACCACTATTATTTAACATTGTGCTGGAAGTTCTATCCAAGTAATCCAAGAGAAAGATATGAAGGGAATCCACATGGGGACAGAGGAGGTCAAACTCTCACTCTTTGCTGATGATATGATCTTATACTTAGGAAACCTCAGAGACTCAATGACAAAACTTCTGGAAATGGTTAGAAAATACAGTAATGTCTCAGGGTATAAAATCAATGTCCAAAAATTAGTAGCCTTTGTATATGCCAATAACAGCCAAGTTGAGAAACAAATCAAGGACAAATCCCTTCACAGTAGCTTCAAAGAAAATTAATTACTTAGGAATATACCTAACAAAATAGATGAAGAATATTTACTTTGTATTTTGAGAATTATGAAACCCTAAGAAAAGAAATAGCAGAAGACATTAATGAATAAAAGAGCATACCATGCTCTTGGCTGGGAAGAATCAACATTGTTAAAATGTCTACCCAAAGCAATCTACAGATTCAATGCAATCCCCATTAAAATACCAACGACTTTCTTTGAAGAACTGAAAAAATTAATTCTTGAATTTTTTATGTAACAACAACAACAAAAACAGAAACCCATATAGCCAATGCGATCTTTAGTAATAAAAACAAAACTGGAGACATCACCCTACCAGACTTCAGGTTGTATCACAAGTTTACAGTAATCAAAACAGCATGGTGTTGTCACAAAAATAGAGGCATATACATATGTAACAGAATAGAAAACCAAGAGATGAAACCAGTCTCTACTCACCATCTGATCTTTGATAAACTAAACAAAAGCATACATTGGGAAAAAGCATCCCTATTCAATATCCAGTTCTCCCAGCACTGGATAACCACATGTAAAAGATTGAAACTAGACTCACATTTTTCACCACTTTACAAAAATTGACTTGATAAATAAAAGATTTAAATCTAAGATATGAAATGATAAAAATCCTAGAAGAAAACGTTGAAAAAACTCTTAAGGATGTCGGCCTGGGGAAAAGACATTATGAAGATTTCACTTACTTAAGCTAAGTAAGCACAGCTAAAGACACAACAATTAAAGCAAATAGACAACCTTCAAAATGGGAAAAGATATTTGCATATTATGAATCTGATAATAGATACTATGAATTTGATAATTAGAATTTGCAGAGAACTCAAATTAATCAACAAAAAACGAGCTAACAATCCCATCAATCACTGAGCAAGAGACATGAACAGAACCTTCTCTGATGAAGACAAATGAATAGCTAACAAACATGAAAAAGTTCTCATTGTCCCTAATCATCAGAGAAATGCAAAGCAAAACCAACCTGACATATCACCTAACCCCAGTAATAATAGTCCATATCACAATGTCCCAAAGTTTCAGATGCTGGTGTGGATGTGGAGAACAGGGAACACTCTTACCCTGTTGGTGGGACAGCAAACTAATATAGCCTCTTTAGAAAGAAGTATGGAGACTCCTCAAAGAACTCAAAACAGACCTTCCAATTGATCCTACAGTCTCATTACGAGGCATCTACTCAGAAGAAAAAAAATGTCATTTTATCATAAGGACATTTGTACTAGATTGTTTATCACAGCTCAATTTACAATCACCAAGATATGTAAACAACCTAAATGCCAATCAATCCTGAACAGATTAATAAACTGTGGTATATTTATACCATGGAATACTATTCAGCCATTTAAAAAAATGGATACTTTACTTCTTTTGTATTAGCCTGGATGGAGCTGAAACACATTCTTCTTAGTAAAGTATCACAAAAATGGAAAAGCAAGTATCTGACAATCTAATACTCACCCACACCACATAAGAGGAAAACTCAGTTCAATTCAAGAGGGGGGAGGAAAGAGGAGGAGAGAAGGAGATAGGTGGCCTCCCACTTAATGAGCACAAAGTAAGGGTATATGCATACCTCCAGGGTGTGGGACACTACAACAGGGACTCTTTCTAAAATGCAAACATTATAACCTAATTATACACTCACATTAATATGGAATTAAGAAAAAATTAGTTGTTCTGTTAAAGAACTCAAATATGACCCTCAGGATTCAGTATTTTTACTTCTGTTAATAGCACTTTCTTCTTTGCTGCCGTAGTCTCTTTTTGCCTCTGTAGTGGTTCTTAGAACCTGTAAGCCTCCCTCATCCTGCCGCTAAAATTCTCAGTGAAAATGATTGGTATTACCAACTTACACAATGCAATGCCATAACTTATTGTCATTGGCCAGAACTGGGTCACATGATGATCCCTGAGCCAACCACTGTGACCAGGGGGATAGGATGTGCTGATTGGCCAGGTGTGGGTAACACAGTCAAGGAGAGAGAGATTCTGCTTCATCTATACCCTTTAAACTAAGCAGGAGAGAAAGATTATATCTTAAGGAAAATGAAGTTGCTGATATGAAAAGAAAGTGTAACCAATGCTAGGGAGACAAGACGAATATCTATGATAATGATCAGTAATATTTTTGTGCCTCAAAAAATTGTACTGGAAAATAAAACACAATGTTTCCATTTTTTGAAAAATGACACATTCTTAGTCTAAAGTTAAGAAACTCTAATAATTTTGTTTCTATGGAATTTTCCTGCTACTAAACTACAAAATTTTATTACTGTTAAGAAAATATTCCGGGCAGTGCCTGTGGCTCAACGGAGTAAGGCGCCAGCCCCATATGCCAGAGGTGTCGGGTTCAAACCCAGCCCTGGCCAAAAAGAGAAAAATATATTCCTTTCATAAACACAAATTTTTAATTTTTTTTTTTTTTTTTTTTTTTTTTTTTGCTTTTTAGGTTTGTTAACCATTTGCAAATCTTATTTGAAAACTCCATCAATCTTGTTCCTTTTATTTCTCTCAGGAAGACATGAAAGAATGAACAAACACTCAAGGAAAAAGATAATGGCTGACTGATTTGTTGAAAGTGTAGTGAAACCAAGTTTTGTTTTTGTTTTTGGCATTTTAAAAATTTTCCCATGATGACTCCTAGAAAGAACTTCTGAGATTTATGGTCCTTTCCAATCCTCCCGTCCCCAGAATGAGATCATAGCTCTGTACTTTTGCCTTTTCTTTGCATTAATGGCCCTCTTCCCACTTAAATGGACACATTAAATACATCCAGAAAAACTAAAATTAGGATGAAGAGACAAACTTTAACAGCAAAATTCATATTGGAGAAATGTTGCTTTTTTGTTATCTCCTTAAAATCAGAAGGAACAGTGATGAAAAGCCAGTTTCAGTTTCATTAACGAAATCTTATTAACATGTTCAGAAAGTGCAAAAAAAATGTACATATACACATTTTAAGAGAGGAAAAAACTGTATTAAATTTGTAATACTGAGGCCATGTTTGACGTCTGCAATCATAAGAGGTACTCAATGTGACTTGCATTTATCTGTTATCAGTATATATTGAGTATTACAGTTTTAATAAAGTTTTTTTCCTTTCTTAAAATGTGTATACATATATTTAACATCTTTTGTAGCTAAACAGAAGCCCAGGATAAAAGTGGTATTTGGAAACTTTATATTCTATTCTCATTAATGTTGTCATACCATCTTATCTAGGAATTTTTCTGTGCTCCTATAAAGTGCCAATTGTCACATTTTAAAATCTTTTATCTTTTTTAGTTGTTTACTTCATCCTGTTCCTAACTCACTATTATGATATTTCTGAAGAGTTACTTTAGATAAAATTTGGCATTGCCATTACTTCAAAAAATGTAGGCCACGGTAAATTCTTCACAGCACAAAACTGACTTCACATACTAGCTAGTATGACGTTAACCTCGCACCCCATGAAGTGCACTAAATATTAATCAGCTGACCTTTTCCTGACTACCTTCTGATCACGCATTCTCCTGTGTGAGCACTCTCTGGATTGTACTGCCAACTTCCTCCACTTCTTCATTTCTAGTACAACGTCAGAATTCTGGAACTCAGAGGTATCAATCCTCTAGCTCTGGTTGTATGTGTGTTATATCCCTGTCGTGCAGGGGTATAACAAACTGAAGTTTCTATGAATGAAAGAATAAAAAACTCATATCCAAATTCCATAAACCTCATACAATACCTTGGATAATTTAACCAAGCCCAACCTTCAAGTCCAGATCTTACAAAAAAGGACCATTATCCCTCTTTATATTAAAGGACATAATGACTTAGCCTTGCTCATCTATGATTTTGTCCTTCTGATGTGTTAGAAATTTCTGTCTAACCCTCAGGAAATATCTCATCTAGTAAATCACCCTAGACTTCTGGGGACATGAAAGGACCAGAGTAGGAATAATGTGTGATTCATCAGTATGTAATTTAGAGAAAGTCTATTGTTAGCATAATTATCAATTGTATGTTGTAAATCCTGCCTTGTTCAGATTTCTTATTTTGCAACTGAATTCAGTTCACCAGTAAGCTTTTCAGCAGAGACATACAAAAAATGGTGAATTCTCAAATATTCTATTGCCATGTTCTCAAAATAAGCATTCTTATTTGAAACAGGGATAAAATATGAAAGGTCATTCTAATATTAATATATTTATTTTTTAAAGGTACATCAACGGAGGCTTGCTTCTTTATCAACACACAATTAATAACCTGAGGGCTACTATTAGAATACACAATCCCATTAAGTATGATGATAAATATCAGTAACAAGCTTGAAGCAAAGGTAACTATTAAGAAAAAAAACAGTGCACAACAACAAAAAGATGTAGATGTAATCTACACAAACATACCCTTGTCAAGTTAAAAAAGCAACTGTTCACAGAGAAAGTGACACGAGAAATATGACAAAGTTCTTGGACCTGTGCATAGGTGTGGAGAGATATTTTTCAATTTAGACTAAATCTGGAGATTTGTTTCTCTAGTCCAAATCTAAGTATTATAAATTCTTCCCATTGCCATATTATAATTCAAACAAAAACCAGTTATACCAACTTACTTTCCTTCCTGAATAACTCAGTTCAATAACTGGGGTTAGTGACCTATTAGTCCTTGTGGGGTGAGGACAGGTTAGCAAGGGGTAAGAACCTATGTGACAAGAGTGGGTGGCAGTAGCTGGGCATGGGGCTGGGGGATTGATTACATTGAAAGCACAAGTTAAGTATCCCAAATCCAAAAACATGAAAGTCAAAATGCTCCAAAGTCCTAAACTTTTTGAGAACCACCATGATGCTCAAAGGAGTTGTTCACTGAAGAATTTTGAAGTTTAGATTTTCAGACTTGGGTTGTTCAACTAGTAAGTATAATGCATATATTTCAAAATCCAAAACAAAAAAAAATTGAATCTGAAATACTTCTGGTCCCAAACATTTCAGATAGGGGATATTCAACATGTACATGAAAATAATGGGAACCACCTTTCTCAGTGTCATGGAAAAAGCAAAAATTAGAATGAATCTTGTAGTGTTGAATTGGATTTGAAAGTATTGATACATATATGAACTCAGTTTTTATCAAGTGATGACAGATAAGTAGACAGATATAGAAATAGAGATAAGGAAGTAAATATAGGTTTTATATTTAATTATATATATTTATATTTACAAATATAAATATAATTAATATATAAATAATTAATATATTAATTGTTTATTAATATATAATAATTAAATATAAATATTATATTTATAATTAATTTATATTTATATAACCAGTCTCTAAAATGGTTCCTAATTTTTCTTGCTTCCAAGTATTCATACCTCTGAGTAGTCCTCTCCCATGCTAAATAGAGTTGATCTGTGTAACCAATAGGATATTATGGAAATGACCAAGTAAGACTTTAAAGCTAGGTCATACAAGACATTCTGGTTTCCTCCTTGCTATCACCATAAACCAGCCACCATATTATGAGGACACTCAAACAAACCTATGGAGAAGTCAGTGACATGAGGAAATGAAGTCTCCTGGAAACAACCAGTCCCAACTTGATAAGCATGTGAGTGAGCCTCCTTGAAAGTGAATCCTCCTGCCCTAGTCAAACCACAAGAAGACCATAGTCATGGCCACCATGTCAACTACTACCTCATAAGGGGAGGAGTCAGAATGACCTAATTCTAAATTCTGGATGAAACTATGAAGTAATAAGTTTTAAGCCACTAAGTGTCAGGATAGTTTGTTACGTAGCAATAGATAACTAATGTACTTGCAAGTATATATGTATAGAAAACACATACATATATATATTCCCTGGCTTTATCTATTGACAGAGTCTGGCCGCAACAATACTTCAAAACCACTGAACATACCAGTGCCCAGATCTTGGTTTCTTTTTTTTTTTTTCAGATCTTGGTTTCTAATATACTTTTCCACTAGAAATAACCAGGGCTCCTCAGAAAAATGGCTGACTTCGGGGCTAGAGCAGGAAAAATTAAAGATGAGCCCGGATATTTTATCTAATATATCAAGGAAATGGCTAAACAATTATGAAAGCCAAATTTGAAAGATTTCCCAATGGCAAATCTGGGATAATCTGAGCATTAGAATAAGTAATAATTTACTGAATAAAACAGAAATCTGTAACTTTTACCATTATGAGTAAATAAGTGAAAAAATAAATTGGAAAGAAATATATTCCTTACAACAGAATGCCAAGGAATGGTATAATTAGAAAATAACCAGATGGCAACCACCATAGTAATAAATTCATTTAAGAAAAGTAAATAGAAGCTAAAATTGGTAAGTGTAAGTTTGATGCAGAATGGAATATTTACAGTCTTAACTATCCTCAAAATGCTTATTAATTGCAAGGAAGAGAAGAGTGACTGTGCAGTGGAGAGATCTGGCAGACACCATCTAAACAAATTATTAAAGTTAACATTGCCAGTAATGGAACAAATTGGAATCCAATTGGTACCGCCTAATTGGATGCAAAAAGAACATAAAATGATTACTGTGGTATTCCAGCCATAGAAAAGACACAACTTAAATCTAATCAGAAGGAAACATTAGAACAAAATTTAGGGACATTTTTAGGCACATTTCATGAACTAACTTAATTAAAATGTCAAGATCATGAAAGTAAAAAAATTCTGAGGAAGTGTTCTTGATTAGCAATAACAGAGACATGACAGCTTTTAGCAACATTTGATCGTGCATTAAATTCTTTTATAAGGAATATTATTGAGACGATTGACAAAACTTGAACGATAGATTTGATTTAGATAGTAGTAATTAGTCATTGTTAATTTCCTGATTCAATGATGTTACTGTGGTTATACAGAAAACTGTACTTATTTATAAAAAATATCCACTAAAGCAGTGGGTTCTCAACCTTCCTAATGCCTCCTAATACCGCAACCCTTTAATACAGTTCTGCATGTTGTGGTGACCCCCAACCATAAAATTATTTTCGTTGCTACTTCATAACTGTAATTTTGCTACCATTATGAATCGTAATGCAAATATCTGATATGCAGGATGCATTTTCCTTGTTGAGAACTGCTGCACTAAAGTAAGAGTGGATTGGAGTCATGGAGCTCTTAATCAACAACTTGCTCAAATGGTTCAGAATCAAAAGTTCTTTAACCTGTTCTTGCTAGTTATTTGTGGATTTTTGAAGTTATTTCAGAATGAAAAAAAGAAAAGAAACATAATACCAATCTGAAAATTACAGTCCTCACTTGGCAGAGAACATAAAAGCAGTTCAGAGATACATAATACTAAATAGAAAAATATACACAAAAGGGTATGGAGAACAGACATCATATACTTATAAAGTGCCAACAACAACAGAAACAGTAACAGAGAAGGAAGGAACTTTCTTCTGGAGAGTGGGTCCAGAGATGTCCACTGTATTACTTACTGTCCCAAGAGGCAACAGATGGTGCAGTTCAAAATAGAATAATTTCATGAGGGTTTATTTACAAAGAGACTATCTGAAAAGATATGGATTATGGGAACCATACATCCAAGAGTTAGTTGTAGTCTAATAGTCAAGCCATTAAGGCAAGCAGATGTAGCATAAAAGCGCACAGAAAAAATCATGCCTGCCACTTTAAGAAAATCATTGACTCTCAGCTGGAGAGTCAGAGCCAACAGGAGGAGTCCTTAGAGCAAGGTGCCAGGGTCTTCTTCCCTTAATACCAAAATGATTTATAAATACAGTTTTGCTTAAGTGGTCTGCTTTTATAAACTGCATTGAGTTCTCATAACTTAGTGCAGATTCAATCCTTCCCATTTAATCTCTCTATTGCTGTATAAAGTTCAAAAGCTAAAACTACCCCAGACATATAAATCTGGACTGTGTAAATTCCATATTTAAATTACAAACCCAAATTTTCTGAATCCAAATCTAGTGAGTTTTCCATTATACAATCCTACCTATAAGGCGACACCTGTGGCTCAAGGAGTAGGGCACCAGCCCCATATACCAGAGGTGGCAGGTTCAAACCTGGCCCCGGCCAAAATCTACAATCCTATCTATAATTAGATTCCAAGTGTACAATCAAGTCACTTCACATATTTTCTAAGAAAATTTTAATATTTATTGTACTGTCATCATAATGAAGAAAAAAATTTTCTGCAACAAAATGGAGGAAGGACAATATTGAGGGAGGTAAGAAAATAGATAGAAATCAAAAAAGAAAGGGAAGGAATGAATGGGTTTACATTTGAAGAATATTCTGGTAAAACTCACTTTCAGACAGAAGAGTTGCTTTGAAGACAAAGCTAAGAAGACCTCTGGTGGTCCTTTCCCATATTCTTTAACATAGCCCCAGGTTGTGAATGGTGACTGGCTTGAACACTATTCAGGGAATGATTAGAAAATGTGATTCTATTGTTTGGGGACATCATTGCTAATAAGAGACACAGAGGTACCCAAGAAAAACAGTAGTAAAACAAGCAGAGAAGTCACTTAAAAGTTCCTTTCAGGGTGGCGCCTGTGGCTAAGTGATTAGGGCACCAGCCCCATATGCCGGAGGTGGAGGGTTCAAACCCAGCCCCGGCCAAAAACTGCAAAAAAAAAAAAAAAAAAAAAGTTCCTTTCATAGGCATTTGCTGTGTCCCCAGCATTAAAGTAACAAAGATGATAAAATGAGTTATGAGCCATAATAGAATGAAATACATTTCAGTGATAAACTACCATGCACATCCCAGTGACTTAACACTGGGATTTATTTCATGTTCTCAGTACACATGGGATGCGATTTGGCTGGACCTCTGATTGCTGTCGTGCTCACCTGGGTACTCAGCCTAATGAAACAACCTCTCTCCACAAAGCTGCTGGTCATTGAGGCTAATGGAAAGACAGTATACAACAAGTTGCTTAAAGAGTCCACCTGGAAGAAATGCATGTTTTTTTATTCGCATTTCAATGTCGAAAGCAATGAATGGCCAAAACACATGATCACTCTACCTCCAGGGAAATAGAGAAGTACAACATGCTGGGAAAGCGAACTGGAAATATTTGTTGAACAGAACTAATGGCTACCAGACATTTTCCTGCCAGATTATCCCTGTCTAATGCCTTCTTCTGACGTCTGCACATATTCCCACAGTAGCTTCCAGGAGCAGAGACAGGGAGGGCTTACCATCTATTCCACTTGTTCACTTACGTTTCCCAGCCTCCTTTGTAATTAGTTTTCATTTGGGTAACTAGTTATGACAAATAGAGTAGCAATAATATTTATAACTCTGGGCTTGAAGAGTTAAGAAATGGTGTGCCCCTTCATCTTTCTCTTCCTGTGTCCAGAAGACCTCAAAGGTCAAGTGTTCTTGGTGGTATAGCTGCATTAGCTTGGGTTCCTGAGAGACTCCATGGAGCAGCACATCCCCCATATGCCGATCACTGATTCTTCTGAACATATAACATGAGGAAAATCAAACTTTTGTTATAAAAGCACCGAGACTTCAGAATGTGGTACCTAGCATTAATTACCTTAATTTTTAAATTTCAAGTACCTAAAGGTGACATGTTGGTACACAAATCACCTAAAATATGTGAATTTACTTAGTGGGTAATGAACAGCAAGGAAACTGATATCAGCACCTGAAATGACAATGGTATGTGTTTTTGCAGTGGGAAAACATTTCATAAAACCAAAGGATCCAGTGACTTGGAAGTCAGCTCACATGGGCACTGAGACAGGAGTTTAGAGGAAAAGGTAGAAAATAGAGCTTTAGTACTATGTAGTGGTGGCTTATTGCTGTGTTTAGCAAAGTACTGCCAGAGGGAAATAAATTCTGAAATAATTGAATATTTGAAAACAGACCACAGGGCATTTGTAGTGAAAGACAAGAAATTCAAGCACTTTAAGGTTGGAAAGTCAACTACTTTTACACCTCAAAAGTAAAAAAATGGCACTAAAAAGACTTTGAGTGAAAAATATCCAGTAACAACTTAGCTGACTAAAGTGCATCTAGGTAAAGTTAAATTAAGGGTAAACTTTCCCCTCTTAAGCTCAATAGCCCTAAGGTAGCCTAGAAAAACCAAGGCATTCTTTTGAAGAAGCTCAGAAGTAAAGCAGATCTGAGAATCATGTTTCTTTCTTTCTTTTTTTATTAAATCATAGCTGTGTACAAGTTTCAAAAGCAGCTTTCAGCGTGATTACTGGTGTTAAGTTTATGGTAAATAGACCAGAAACCTATTCTTAATGGATTGATTTGCCAAAAACAAAAACAAAAAGCACCTGGAACTTTGATCAAAAAAAAATTGATTGTAAACAAGTCTTGAACCACCAAGCTTCCTTCATGAAAATGAGCTGAGAGAGCTATTCAGCTCCCAAGGATGGCTTCCACTGTTCACTCCAGATCACTGTAGAATAAAAAGAAAAGGACACATCCTGCCAAGACCTACAGACAAAGAGTCTCCTCCAGAGAACAGACTCATATCCCAAAGAATTAAGAAGCTCTCTCACCCAAGACTACTCACAATGTCTCCTTGGTGGGATTTCAGAACTTCCACAGCCCACTGACTGCTGGTTGTCTCCATTATTCCCTAAGTCAGAGCAAGTGCTCTGTTATCCTGTCCTTTTTTCCCATATTGTCCATTGAAGAGTGGGGAGACTGGGAAACAAGTTGTCTGTGGTTCTTAAGCGTCCAAACAAGAAGAATCACATTTGGACCTGATGGCCATACTACCTTACGACGGCACACAGTCTGAGTCACTGCCGAGGTATATAAAGAGCAAAATGCTTCTTCATACTGGAAATGTTTCAAATTCTTGCTATTAACATTTAAAGCTTTCATGTTTTGAATCTTAATGATTTTGCTGGATTATGAGAGAAATTTAGAGATGGTAGAGAACTAAGGTGAATTATTCCGAACTTTATGTCACTGATCAATAGTGAAGGAAATTGTGTATGGCGATAATGGCTGGTATTTCAGATCCCAGCCTGCCGCTAGATGCATGCTCCCTTGTATTATTATGCCCTAAGGTAAAGAATAGCTCTTTTAGTTCAGATTCCTTTGCTTTATGTGTGACCACAACCCCATAAAAATTAACTTAAGTAAAAAGAGAATTGAGTTTACTCATCTGGTTAGCAAGCATACTGAGACAGATCATCAACTTGGAAGAGAAGCCACAGAGACTGACTCAGAGGCTGAATCAGGAGCCTCAGTGCCACCACAGGGTTGGCCTCTGCTTCTCTTTGCATTTGGCTACTTCATTTTCTACTCCATGCCGTCTCTCTCCGTGCATGACAGGATGGTCTTGGACAATCCAGTCTGTCATCCTTGCAGTTTATATGCTAAGTAGAAAATGCAGTCATTCTCCTTCTCCCACTGTGAAGTTCTGGGGAAGAATTCTGATTGGCCTGGTTTGCTTGATATGTGCATTGCAGTCAATAGTAACTACCCAGGTGGATGCCATCCCACAATTGGCTCAGCCTGAGTCATGTGTTCAAGTATATGCCTGGGAAAGTAGAAGACAGGGATGCAATGATCAATATCTATACCAGAACCATGTAAAGAAGAGAATATCACACCAAAAGGAAAGGAAGTATTGTAGCTACAAAAAGGAAGGTGGCAAAGATGAATGGGGAGAAACAGGAGCTACCACATTGTTGTGTGATAACTTAGATACAAGTAGCAATGCCTCCTATAGAATGTTCCAAGAGGGTACACTTCAATTCAGGGCAAGCCTGACTTCAGTCAGTTCTAACAGTTATTCAGACTCCTTGAAATGGTTTCCCCATGTTGATCTCTTCCCACTCCTCAGCAGAATCCACATATCCCCAGGGACAAGTCGTGTGATTATAGTGATATTCTACTGCCTTCTTCTCATTACTCTTCCAGGCTTGGGAGTGACCCTAAGTTGAGTTCACATGCTCCCTTCAGCACTAGAAACCACAATATTTACATAAGCCTCATATACATTATGATTAAATGATTAAATGCTTTGTACCAAATACTTTCTAATACCTCCACAGATTATTGTTTCTATAGTGTCATTTTATATCACTTATTAATAAAAAGAAACACATTCTATTTTCTCTAAATTCCTCCAAATAAACCAGAAATTGCAAATCTTGATAGCAGTATATAATCTAATCCCAAAATATCTTTGCAGTCTGATCTTTTATTCTTTCATTCATGCATTCCTTTTCATCCAAAATAGACTACTCCCTATCCCTCTACCTACTCTCTCTCTCTCCCTGCTTATCACTTTCCCACCCTTCCTCATTCATTTACTAAATCAACATACATTGATTACTTATTTATGCCTCAGATACTATGATAAGTGCCAGTGATGCAAAGATGAAATCATGAACCCTAGATTCAAAGAGCTCACTCTAACTGTAGAAGGAATGTATACTATAAATAATTATAATTTTCTGTGAACTATGTTGTAGGTGAGGTATGAAGAGATTGCCAGACCACCTAACTATATAGACAATTCAGGAAGTTTTCCTTTGAATATGATACTTAAACTAGGACTTGAAAGACAAGTTTCCCAGGTGGAAGAGTAGCAAAGGGATAGAGAAGACATATGCAAAAGTCTAGTAAGAGGAAGACAGGTAGTTTGTGAGGAAGACACAAGCTTAGCAAAAGCATCTTTAATTGACATGCCACTAAGACAACACTCTAAATTACACAGTGCATTGGCAATGCATTGCATAAACAGGCGTATTGACTGATGAGCAGGAGATGCTAAATGCTTATAGCTAATAGATGACTCTCCTGTTTACTCTTGAAATTGTATTGCCGTTAGTTGGGTTTTACATGTATTAATCTCTTTTCCCAAATCATTGTACTTGTTATAGTTACATAATTGAATTAGGTGTTATATAAACCATGTTCTCTCAACCTCAACACTAGTGCCCATTCTAGGCAATTCCTTGTTGGAGGTTATTGTGTGCTGTGTAGGATACCTAGCAGCATCCCCAGCCTTCCCAGTAGATGCTGAGAGCACCCTCCCCTGAGTTATGACAACCAAAAATGTGTCTCCAGACATTGCATTATTAATGTTTCCTCGGGTACAACTTTGGACCCGATTATGAAAAGCCATGCACTTCATCTTTTGAGTACACAGTGAGAAATCACTGAATGTTTTTAGTGGTGGAGTAACATATGTGGTAATATATATCTGAAGATATTAGAAAAGGTGAAACAAGGAGATCTGTTGAGGAGGCAGTTGTTACAGATTAAGTAAGAAGTAATAGGGAATTGATGAATACAGTGGTGGTACATTCTGAAACAAATTGAAGAGATATTTTGGGTGCAAACAGATGCCTTCACTCCACTTTTTTTCCTCTCTGTGCTCACCTATAATATCCAACTCAACCTCAAGATGCACTTCAAATCTCATGTCCCCAGATCAAACCCCTGGAAATGACATAACTTCCTTTGAACCTTGTAACTCATTGTTTGAGATTCTCTGAGGGCATTTTGTGATATTATTAATTTCATTCCTGCATAATAAACTAGATTTTGAATATAGATTATAAAATTCTTAAATACAAGATCACGTTTTGCTCATATTTTGTTTCTGCTCAGTGCCCAACAATAGCAGATGACAAATATTATTTATTGAGTGAACTGTAGAACTCTAGCTTAAGTTACTTCAATAGATTTATAAGCATCCCTTGAATATTTGTAGCTATAAGCATTGAGGAAGAAGGAGGGTCTGGGCTCAATTTAACCAGCACTGCATTCTTTATTGGTCTGTTTCCCACAGTTCCTATCTACTCACATCACTGGAGGAAGTTCATATTCATTTATCTTATAGCTTTTCTTATAAACTGCTCCTTGGAGAAACTCAGCAAAACAACACCCACATGCCTCCCACAAAAAAGAAAAAGTAACAAGACCCTAGATGGTATCAAATTATGTTCAATGATATTGAACTATATAAAGCGAGATATGAATGAGTGTTAAGCAAAAACACCCATCTGGATTTTTTTCAAGGTAAATGTTTTTTCTTGCCCATATAAACCACTAAGAACATTAATCACTGTATTCTCTCAACCATATTCTTATTCAGTTGCTCATCGATATCCTATTAGTTTACACTAATAAGTAACAAGAATTATTAATTATGAACAAAGCTTTATTTGCATATTGGGAAATGTTAGGGACGTTTTTCTCATGATAGAGACTGGGACAAATATGTAAAATCAAACTGAACCTCAGCTACTTTGTATATTTGAATTGTCTTACTGCATCAATGGAAATGGTCAATTTCTTAATGTATCTTATGAGTTCCATATTTGACTGACAACGCAGGAAGCACAAAAAGGAACAAAAGTCAAACTGATATATGTGTACTATGGAGTACTACTCAGCCATAAAAAAAATGATGGTCTTGTATCTTTTGTAGCAATCTGGATGGAATTGGAAACCATTCTTCTATGTGAGTATCACAAGAATGGAAAGAAAAACACCACACATACCCAATCCTAAGTTGGAACTAGTCAATAAATACTTATATGCTCAGTAAAAGTAAAACTCAATGGAAATCAAATAGGTGGTAGGGGAGAAAATGTTAGGGTAAATTCACACTTAACTGCACATGTTCTGGGTAAAAAACACACTTGTAACTTTGCAGTGGCTCAGGCCAATAATTCTAACAATCTGGGTGGCCAATGCAGGTAGATTGCTTGAGCTCAGGAGTTGGACACAAGCCTGAACAAGAGTGAGACCCTGTCTTTAAAGCTAGCAGGATATTGTGATGGGCACCTGTAGTCCCAGCTACTTTGGAGGCTAAGGTAAGAGGATTCTTGAGCCCAAGTCATAGCCCATGCTGTGAGCTATGATGCCATGGCACTGTGCCAAGGGTGACAAAGCAAGAGTCTGTCATAAATAAATAAATAAACAAAAGTACAAGTGCAAATTATGTACATGTGTGTAGCCCTGTAATACTCTGAAATAAAAAATAAACTAATTTCAAAAACAAACAAATGTCAAAGTCTTTACTAATATATTCTTACAGGAAGGACCATGGAAACAGAGGTAATTCAAATCTGGGGTGCCGTAGAGAATAGGAGTGGGTGGTTTTTCTGTTACATCTGCTTTAAGCTCCTTTTTCTACTATTTTGATTTATGGAGCATCCTTACGTTTTTACATGTGTTGTCCCTGGTCCACACCAGGTAAACCAGATATCATATCTATGAGATTTTCACAAAATTAATCCTTCTTGTGTATTGTGCATGTTGCACAGGATGCCAACAGGACAAGAAGACAGCAATGCTGAGAAAACATCACAATTGAATGTTAGACATGCCATGTTTTTGTTTTTGTTTGAGACACAGTCTTACTTTATCGCCCTCGGTAGAGTGCCATGGCATCACACAGCTCACAACAACCTCCAACTCCTGGGCTTAGGCGATTCTCTTGCCTCCGCCTCCCAAGTAAGTAGCTAGGCATGCCATGTTTTTAGAGTCCCTTGACCATTTCCATCAACTTCACTTCTGTCCCAACCTCCATCTTCCCTTCAGGTTCCTGCTTAAGTTGCTCTGCCTTCACCTTCCTCCCATTTCGCCTTTATGGAAGTAAAAAAAAGGAACAAGAAAAAGTCAGGTTCTCCTGGCCGGGGCTGGTTTTGAACTTACCACCTCCAGTATATGAGGCCAGCACCTTAGTCCTTGAGCCACAGGCACCACCCTTTCCTGCCTTTTCTTCTAGGCCCCAAGCAGGAACCTCTTTTTCCCACTCTGAAGGGTATTTTCCTAAATACATATAGATCCCTTTGGAAAATAATGTTCTAGTACCAGTTGATAAGATAATTATGTTCTTCTTAATCTGTTTATACTTCAGTAACTAGTACAAAATGCCAAACTACTGAAAATCAAATATAAGGGTTCAGAGCTGAGGGGACAGAGGATTATACCAGTCTGGAAGGCAGGATCACCAAAAAAAAAAAAAAGCCAAACAAAAAGGGCTCAGAGAAGGGACTTTACCTGATCAGAAAAGTAAAGGAAAGAGCATATAGTGTCAACACACAAAAAAAAGTACGTGAGGTAATGAATATGCTAATTAGCATCATCCCCATAAATATGTGATTAGTATGTCTTAGTAAAAATTAAAAATTAAAACCTTCATGTTGTACACCATAAATATTTATAATTTTTAAAAATAAAAATGAAAATGTTCAAAAGACATAGTTTTAAAGATGGAGCAGGATAAAACCAAGAGCCAAAGAATTTAGATATCAATTTGAAAGAATAGTATCTATCTGTTATCATTTAATATTTACTTGGTAACATTGATATCAATAATAACATGTAATAATAAAATAAATACTAAAATTGACTATGTAATAGGCACTGGGTTTGTTTCTAGAGTTACAGAAATGAAGGAAATACCATGTTTCCTTGGTTCTTAGATGATATTTCTTGCCCAACTTTAACATTTCTGAAATTAGAATTTATCTTAATCTTTCAGCTATATTCTTTTTCAGAAACAAATGTTATTGGACAGTACTCAGAATCATGAAAATATTGTAATTCCCTGCACTCAAAGAGTTTACTTGCAATTTCAAGGACATACCAATGAAAGCAATTGAGGGAGAAATAGTACAACTAGAGTTATTTCAGGTAAATATATCTGCAAATGATAACTTAAGGTGAGCAGAGCTTAGTGGAAGGTAACAATAAAGTTAAATAGAAGAAAAGTTATAGAAGCCTGGACCAAAACTACAATATAGCAACAGAAGAGCAGAACTGGGCATAAAAGACAAATATGTGTTACTTCAAAGAATGAATTAGTAGATATCACTAAATTTTGGATAAATTGAACCAAAAACATGAGAAAATGTTCAATAATATTGCTAAGTCTTCAAGCATGGCTGACCAGGAAGGTGATAAATAGTTCATTGAAAACTGCAGAGAATTTGGATTCAGGAGGTAGGACTTTAAGGAGTGAGTTTTGCTCAGAACTTACTGAATAACCAAATGGATCAACCCAGTAAGTAGTTGATAAAATATAATAGGCAACAAAGATGAAGAAATATAAAATTTAAAGGTCATGGCTATCTTTCAAAATTCCTTTTCACTTTGCATTACCTTAACATAAAATTTCTTTGTTGTTGTTGCTGTTATTTTTTTATTGTATATTCCCCCCTTCCTTTTTTCTCCTCCCGCCAACTTAAATTGAATTGAGTTTTTCTCTTATCTGGGCATGTATTAGATTGCCTACTAACTTCATATTAATATTGAGTACATTGGATACTTACGTTTTCATTCTTGTGATACTTTACTAAGAAGAATGTGTTTCAACTTCAGCCAGGCTAATACAGACAATGTAAACTCTCCATCATTTTTAATGGCTGAATACTGTTCCATGGTATACATATACCACAGTTCATTAATCCATTCCTGGGTTGATGGGCATTTAGATTATTTCCACATTTTGGCAACTGTAAATTGAGCTGCAATAAACAATCTGATGCCAAAGTCCTTATGATAAAAGTATTTCTTTTCCTCTGGGTAGATGCCTAATAATGAGATTGTAGGATCAAATGGGGGGCGTCTAATTTGACTTCTTTGAGGATTCTCCATTCTACTTCACAAAGAAGCTATTTTAGTTTGCAGTCCCACCAACAGTATAAAAGTGTTCCTTTCTCTCCCTATCCACACCAGCGTCTGCAACTTTGGTGTTAACTTGGTTAACACAAAATTTATAGAAAACCACTGTTACTTTCCTTTCTTAGTATTAAAATGATGTTTCTGGTATACTGCCCAATTGGAGAAAATGTCTTTTTCCCATGTAAAGAAAAAAACAAACATGTAACACTTCTCTACAGTAGGACCAAATTATAGATAACCTAGCAATAGTAATAATTCACTGAACACTTGAAAGTGCCAGGCACTGGGATCAGTGTTTGGAATAGAATGATGAACCAAGTCTTTGCCAAAACCACTTATTGGCACCTAAACAAAGTAAGGGTTTTTTAGATAGGAGAATTTTATATGCCAAAACCAATGGGGCTAACCATAGGCCATTTGTAACCATACACTTAGGCAATTTCATTAGCCTGGCAATAATGAACTGTCAGAAAGAGGTTTCTTTACAACTGTATTATAACAGGATAAAAACCATCATCGATCTGTAATAACCAACATAACCATTTTTTATTAGGAATTTAATCTCAAAGTAGTATACAGTTTATCGAAAGAGACCAAGCTAACCAAACTTAATAACTCAAGTCCTACCATGAAAAATTAGCTGAATGAAGAGAAGTAAAGCTATTCCTCTACTATTTGGCTCTGCTTCCTAACCTAAATATAATACTTTGGCTTTGAATTTTTTTGGAAGCCTACAATGTACATATAGATGTGCAAATTCTACCACTCAGTACATACACCCATTAGATTAATCTTTTGATAATTAAGAACCGAGGATTTTGGTAAGAAATGTTGAATAAATTCCAGAGAGAAAGCATGAATCGCCCCTGTGGGATATGCTCCATGACACCTGGCCATATCCCTCAAAGTTCATCCCAGTTGGGGGAAGTTGAAGCATGTTCTTTTTCCTTAATATTGATTTATTCAAATTGCTATTTGTCTAGAACACAATAATTTATGTTGTTAAGATAAAAGGAATTGAAATATTGAGGATAAGGCAAGTCCTCCAGTATTTAAACAATAGGACTTAAGGTTATTTTACAGGGAATATAAAACTCATTACATCCTACTTCAATGGAGTCGTTTTATTGTTCATTTAGGAAGCAGATGTGCAATAAGCTCTTTCTTCTTAACCAATATAAATTTATTTTCTCATAGTTCTGGGAGGCTGTGAATCCAGGATGAAGGTACCATCAGGGTTGCTTTCTGGCGAAGCCTCTTTCTAACTTACAGACAGCTGCCTTCTGTGACCTCACAGAAAGAGAGTCTGTTGTCTCCTTTTCTTCTCATAAATACACAGATACAAAAGGATTAGGGAATCACCCTTATGACTTTACTGAACCTTGATTATCTCCATATAGGCCCTATCTTTAAATACAGTCACACCTGGGGAAGGGTTTCAAGATATAAATCTGAGAGGCAGCCAATTCATTTCATAATAGCCTCCTCCTGCTGCCCATCATTTCTCGAAATAAATGAAATCTCTTCATTTCAGTTGTTCCTTCTGGCCAATTCTTTAATCATTTCCATTATTTATATATTCTGCATATTACTCCCAACTTCCAAATTTCTCACCTGTTGGAATAATACATATATGCTCAAAGGCATATATAAAAAGGGTTTTCACAATGTTTTAGAGTTTCCAAAACCTCTGCACACACAGACACACGTACACAATATGCTTACGTGCACACACATATTTGTCATTAGTTTTATAAAGTAGAGCATACTCACCTTAATATTTAAATAAATCCAGGTTCCCATCCCATTTATTGCAAGAATGCTTTCTTTTCTCAGGGTTTCCCTTCTTATGATTAACTCCAAAAGATGGATTCTTCTGCAATTTAAGAAGTCAAGCACCTGGAGAAAAAAAAAAGAAGAAAGAAAAAGTCAAGCAACTTAATTACAATCTCCACAAGGAGCAACAGTAGAAAATATGTTCAGATAGTGAGGGAATTTCCCTGCTTTCTGCTATTGTAGAATAATACTGGTGATTTAGCAATAGATTCTCCAGGTGTGGGGAAGGAGAAGTCTCTATTGACTATTATGATCAGGTTAATGCTACTATAGATTGGGTTTCTCAACAAAGTTAGGAACTTAGTAATTCCCACAGACATGTCCATGAATTTTCATCTGTAGTGCCAGGGTGTCTGGACCCAGAGTGGTTTTTACTACAGTGGCCCAGCATCACTTGCCACTCTCATCTCCCTCAACCAATTCTGAAAGTGGAGAAATTCCCTCTCCCTTTTGTGTTCCAGTGTCTGTCTCATTTCCTGTCTGAAGATGAGTGACATTCATTTCCCATGAGAACCCTACATTATCAGACTAAAATTCTACTATGGCTGAGGGAAGCATCTATTCTTATTATTTATACTTAAGAAATAAGAAAACTTGGGTTCAAGGAAGTTAAACCACTTGTCCAAGGTCACAATAGTGACAGCCTAGCTGGCCTCAAACTCAGGATTTCTGACACCCTCTATACTTCCCTCTCTACCATACTTCATATTCTCTGTTTTCATTGTGGAGTCCTCATGACTATTGGTCCTTCTGGTAAAACCTGCCTCTTCTCAACAAAATCTATCTTTTTTCCTGTGATTTTTATCTGAATGTTTCAATAATACCTATTAGCTTATCAAATGCCCGGTCATTATACCTATGTGATATTACATTAATAAATAGTTCCTCTGCAAGCAGACACTGTTAATCTTATCTATGTAAATGGTCCAATTGGAAATTTAAAATAAAAATAAATTTCTTAAATAGGGAATCTTTTCCCCACTGAATGTTTTTAATTGGCTTGTCAAAGATCAAATAGCGGTAAGTAGCTGGGTTCATCTCTTGGTTCTCTATTCTGTTCCATACATCTATCTCTCTGTTTTTGTGCCAGTACCATGCAGGTTTGATCACTATCGATTTATAGTACAATCTCAGGTCTGGTAGCGTGATTCCTCCTGCTGTGTTTTTATTTCTAAGTAATGTCTTGACTATTCGAGGTTTTCTCTGATTCCATATAAAACGAAGTATTATTTTTTCAAGGTCTTTAAAATATGACAATGGAGCTTTAATAGGAATTGCATTAAAATTGTATATTGCTTTGGGTAGTATGGACATTTTGATAATGTTGATTCTTCCCAGCCATGAGCATGGTATGTTTTTCCATTTGTTGACATGTTCAGCTATTTCTTTTCTTAGAGTTTCATAGTTTTCTTTATAAAGATCTTTCACATCCTTTGTTAGGTAAACTCCCAAATATTTCATCTTCTTTGGCACTACTGTGAAAGGGATAGAGTCCTTGACTGTCTTTTCAGCTTGACTATTATTGGTATATATGGAGGCTACAGATTTATGAGTGTTGATTTTGTAGCCTGAGACACTACTGTATTCCTTGATCACTTCTAAAAGTTTTGTAGTAGAATTCCTTGTGTTTTCCAGATATACAATCATATCATCTGCGAAGAGTGAAAGTTTAATCTCTTCTGATCCTATGTGGATACCCTTGATCGCCTTTTCTTCCCT
>CAUYRH010002843.1:0-33453 GCA_963574655.1 Perodicticus potto
CTGTCGTCCCAGCTACTTGGGAGGTGGAGGCAGGAGACTCGCTTGAGCCCAGGAATTGGAGGTTGCTGTGAGCTGTGATGCCACAGCACTCTATCCAGGGTGACAGCTTGAGGCTCTGTCTCAAAAAAAAAAAAAAAAAAATAGGTTTAGTTGTACCATAAAAAGTCACAAAGTCCATCTCCCCCCTCCAGGCTTCTAAACCAGGGAGTATTCTTACCTTTTAAGGCTATAATACAGGATGCCTTTTAGGCCCCAATGTTTGTTGCTTCTGGAATTAACAGAAATTTAAATACCTCAGAGTTCTGGGCAGCACCAATAAAAGGAAAGATCAGTCAGGTATGGAAATCACTTGTGCTGTGCAGCAACTTTCATCTCATTGTAAAATAGAAAGTACACTCTAAAAGGGATATTTCGTTGGGCTCAGGAATGTCAACTCTTTTTATTCCACACTAATTAACTCGAATTAACAACTTTAATAATTCATACCTATCGTTCCATAAAGAAGTTCCCAGTAAATAGCTTCCAGTGATTTATTTTACAGATTTTGTTGTTTACCGTTTCAATAATTGCTGGTATTACCAAGTGTTTTAAGTTAGAGAAATGAACGAAATTCTAGAAGAGAACCCAGCACAACTCATTTTTGTAAGGAATAGCGTGCAGATAAGCAAATACAATTCCAAAGTTCTGTTAGCGTTGTTTTATTCATGTATTAGAATTCAGTTATTACTTTTTATCCAGAAAGCCCACTACTAATAAAATCAGTATGTTGAAGAGCTATCTGTACTCTTGTGTTCACTACAGCATTATTTCTAATAGCCAAGAAATGAAATCAACCTAAGTGTCCATTAATGGACGAACAAAGAATGAAAATGTGGTATACTGCGTATATACACAATGGAAAACATTCAGACATAACAAAAGGAAATATTGTTCTTTAGGACAATGTAGATGAACCTAGAGAACATTATGTTAGATGATAAAATAAACCAGGCACAAAAAACAATATAGCATATTCCCACCAATGTATAGAATCCGTTAAAATTTTATCTCATAGAAGGAGAGATTATAATGGTTTGTGACCAGAAGATGTGGTGGTTAGGAGGGAGAGGGGATGAGGAGATGTTGGTCAAAGCATACATATTTCCAGTTAGGTAAGACGAATAAGCTCCAAAAATCTATTGTGAGGAAAGGCAAGATAGCTGACCAGAGGCACCTTTCCCCGGGAGCTCCCGTCTAGTAGGAGGAAAGTTGAACTGAAGTGAACTCAGAGAGGTCAAAATTGGGGAATTAAGCACAAGGTACACATCATCCCCACTGAGACAAGCTACACGGGTCAGAAAGTGGAAGAAAGAGGACAGAGATCAAGTATGGAGTGACTAGACACAAGGTGCCCAGTGCTGAGGGGATAAGGGGACACTCCTCCCCTAACAGGGAAGGCCACCATAGGCTTTCTGTAAGCCATCAGGGAACAAAGGGCCTCTCCCACCCCACAGGAGGTCCCAGTTTTCCTGCACTGGGGACTTTCTACCTCTAGGTCCCCATCGTACCTGGCACAAAAGTGAACAAATTCTCTCTCTGAAGTCCTGAGCCCACAGCCCACCCTCCCCCTCTCTGATTGTCTGAAGGACTCACCCCTGCAGAGGGAGAATGTTTGGCAAGCGTGTGGACCACTGAGCTACTGCAGTTCTAACTTTGGAGTGGGTAGATGTGGTCTCTCCTAGCTCTCAATCTTGCTGGGAGAGACCTTTCCCCTGCTGCCTAGAAAGCCTCTGCCCTATGTCCATGCCAGGTGATCCTTGCAACTTGGCAAGAAATAGGCCTAGCCTAAGGCAGCTAGCACTAGGAAGGTCCAGGAACTAGAACCGCTCCTCAGCCCTGGGTGACGGCTGCATTTTTTCTAGTCCACAGCCAGGACTCTGGGGAACGAGGGTTAGGAAGGATCACTGCTACTCTGAACTTGTTTGGGCTGCTGAATTGAGTTAGACTGGAACTTTCCGTGGCACCATGGATTCTTATTTTTCAGCTGCCACTGACTAGAGCTGCAGGTTCACCCCTAATTTGAATTTGTTTGTTCTAATGGTGTTGGTGCTATGAGAGTGGAAATAGTCGGTCCATTTGTGAATTCCCCTCCTTCAGCTGTCACCCGGGATGGGGCCTGCTGTTCAAATCTTTATGCCCCAGAAAATCCAGGGAAGTGCCGCAGCTCTTTTGAACAGGGTGGAGGACAGGCTGACACCGGGATAGAACCAGTGTGCACTAAGCAGGTCTGGCCTTCGGAGACTCCCATGCTGCAGGAGAATTTACATCTTTTATGTTCACCTGGATGGAGTTGAAACATATTCTTCTTAGTAAAGCATCTCAAGAATGGAAAAAAAAATCCAATGTGTTCGATACTAATATGAAGTCAATATATAAATAAGTACATGCCCACAGGAAAGAAAAAATACAAATACAGTCGAGTGAGGGGGAGAAGGAGGAGGAGAAAAGGGAGATTCTCAGAAGGAAGGAGGGCGATTGGTGGGATCTCCCCTAAGGTGCACGATGTGAAGGCGTTCAACATGCCCTTTTGGGTGTAGTACAACTTGAACTTTACATGAGAATTTAAAACAATGTAAGCTAAACATCTGTATCCTCATACTAATTTGTTATAAAAAAAACTTATTGTACAGAATAATGACTGTAGTTAATGAGGATAAACACTAAGAGAATTAGTGTGATGTGTTCTCACCACAAAATAATGAGAAGTACGTATGGTAGTGCATTTGTTACCTAACCCTCCCACCACGTGTATATATGCTTCAATGAAGCGTGTAGTGCACAGGAAATATACACAGCTTTATGTCAATTTTTAAAATAAATCAACACATTTGAAATAAATAAGTCACTATGTTTTTTCTTGTCTTTTCTCTAAAGAACTGTAACATTCAATAAACAAATAATGTATTTTCTCATCACTGGATCTAATTATCTTTCCCTCTATAGGTATAGTCTTTTTGTAGGCCGGCTGATCTAGCATTTAGCTAGGAATGAAAGCACCAATGTATTTCAATATGTACACATATAAACTAAAGCAGTCTAATATTTATCATTTTCTCATCTCTAATATAGATTGTGTAATAAGTTTTGCTTATTTTATATTTGCTTTCAATCTACTGACCCTGCTTCAGTATAATCTCTTATTCTTTTATCCAACAGACTTTCATCAAGTACCTAACTGTGCCAGGCATTTTCTTGAAAGCTTACTTGTGTCTTTGCCACGGTATGATAAGGGCTGTGATAGAAATACAGGATGGTACCTTGAAGCACACTGAAGCCTTAGTGAATCCAGAGAGACTTCACAAAGCTGGTATTACTTATAACGACTCTGGATGAGTAGGGGGTCCTCAGATGGAGAGGGCTCCACAGAGAGACCATGCTTAGCACCATTCTGAACATGCTAAGGCAGAGTTGTGGGAAGGATTGCATGTTCAAGGAAGAATCAGTCACTACTCTCGGGCCACAGAAACAGATAGGTAAGATGTGAGTGAGACGGTGAGCCTGGAGAGACAAGTTAGAAGGAGATTGGGCAGGCCTTGTTTGGGAGCTGGAGGGGTCCAGGATCTACACCACGAGCACAATAAAAAGACAATGAAGAATTTTAAACATTTGAGTGCTAGAAGCAGAAGTGTTTGTGTACCCTGACTGATGAAACTCTAGTAGCTACAGCTTTAACTTATTTCTGTAGGACTGCAATGCTGCTTTTTGAGCTTTGTTGCTAATTCTTGAATTTAGGCTCTAGGAGACGATGTTCAACGCCAGACACGCTGACTAGTTCAGCTCCTCCCTACCTGACGTGCCTTGTGGCCCCTGCTGTCTTATTATGTCCAACAAGCTCATGCCTTTTGCCTTGTAGAAAATGAAGTGGTGGGAAATGCGGTGTACGTGACATCTGTGATGTTCCCAGGGTGGGAAGTGGCCCAGCAGAGCTATTAGCTATTGATGTGTGCTTTGGATTCACATCTGCAGTGTTCCAAACCTAGTTGACTGAGTTAAGTAGTGTCCTAACATTTTCTCATCTACAAAATAAATTGTATTAGTAAGTTTAAGGCCGAAGCACTAAAACAGAGGGCCCACATGTGATGTCTTAAGTCAGAAGTCTGTTTCTCTTCTGTAACAGTCACTTGGGGTCATACTCTCTTAGCTCAATGGGGCTGTAACGGAGACTTGAAAAGCATCCTGGTTGTCATATACCCCACTAACACTCAGGAGTGCTGCAATTCAAGGCCGGAGATTATTGATGGCAGGTGCAGACTCTGCTATAATGATAATAGTAGTAAGCTGCCTTGTAATCTTTGTTTCATATAGTCATGTGTAATGTTTAACATGGTAATCAGCAAAAAGAGACAGTATGTAACATGCATTTATAATAATTATTCTGAAAATTTTGTATGAACACAAGTCCAAAGGAAGACTTATACTGTTCAATTAGGCCCTGGACTTGGAAAAAACTCCATTGTCCACTGAAAACCAGTTACAGGAATAATAGCAATACTCTCCCTACAAAAAAAAAAGTCTATCAGAATATCTAGAACAGTGGTTCTCAACCTTCCTAATGCCACAGCCCTTTAATACAGTTTCTGTGGGTCATGCCTCACAAGTTGAGAGTCGCTGATCTAGAATATCATTCAGTAATTAAGTTTATTCAGTGTATCTTGGATTGTCTGATATATATATATATATTTTTCATTTTAGTTAAAGATTCCAAGAATACTTAACAATGCATTCAAAGATCTTAGCAGGATGAAATTCTGTTTCCAGGCTTTCTACAATGGTTTGTTTGAATGAAATAAGCAAGGGTGGTGCCTCTGGCTCAAAGGAGTAGGGCGCCGGGCGTGTTCAAACCCAGCCCCAGCCAAAAAAAAAAAAAAAAAAACTGAACGAAATAAGCAGATTATATTTATTTTGCAGCAGATTTACTAATTGCCAACAGAAATTATTTTTTATTTGCTTCCCACTTTCTTAAAGCAATTATATTGTTTTATTAGATTCAAGTCACATTGCCAATGAATTAAAAAGAAAAAATATATACATACACCAAAAAGTAAAAAAAAAAATAGATCTAAACATGTTCGTGATTTAAAAAAATAAACATAAAATTGTTACATGATCCAGTGATCCCACTTCTGGGTTTATATTCAAAAGAATTAAAAGCAAACATGCACGCCCTTGTTCAGAGCACCATTATTCACGACAACCTTAAGTATCCACTGATGGAGGAATGATAACCAGAAGGTGGCATATACAATCAATGGAATATTATTCAGACTTGAAAAGGGAGGAAATTCTGACACAGGCTACAACACGGGTGAGCCTTGAAGATATTACACTGGATGAAACAAGCCGGTCACACAAGGACAAACACTCTATGATCCCACCCAGTTGACATACCAAGGATAGTTAAATCCATAAAGACCAAAGCAGAATGGTGGTTTCCAGGGGCTGAGAGCTAGTGCCAAATGGGAAGTTATTGTTTAAGGGATTCACAGTTCTAGTTTTGAAAGATGAAAACAGTGCTGAAGTTGGATGATGCCGATGGGTAAACAACAGCATGAGATTAAGGCCTCTGACCTGTACACTTAAACATGGCTCCAATTGTAAGTATTGTTGTATTATCTTTTACCATAATCTTAAAAATGAATGATTTTGAGAGGAAAATATGTTTATCTGCATTAGGTTGCTTCTCCTGTAAAACATCTCTCTGTTGATCCTTTTATCATCATTGGGGATCAGCAGTGTACCAGAGTCAACCATGGATTAGCACAGACGTTTCTGTACACAGTTGGTGTTAACTCCTGCCTTCCATGTTAATTCAGAGAGCATTATAGCATGAGCAGACATCGTTTGCTACAGGAAATAAAAACAATAATATTGTTTTCTCTTTGGAAGAATTGTACTTTTTGAAATACTATAATCTAATTTCAGGACTGGGGGAGAAGTACTTAGAACCATCTTTGCTTACTGTCTGCCTCTTCCAATGAAAATGTAAGCGTCACATGAGTCGACTGACTTTTTTTTGTGTGTGTGAGACTGTATCTTGCTTAGTAGTCCAGCCTGGAGTACAGTGCCAAAAGCAAAGCATACCATAACCTTGAATCCCTGGGCACGAGTGATCTTCTTGCCTCAGGCTCCTGAGTAGTTGTGACTACAAGTATGTAACATTGTGCCTGGCTAATTACAAAAAAAAAAAAAAATTATAGAGACAGGGTGTAGCAGGAAAGCAAGGCACGATGGAGAGAAAGATTCTCATGACCACCTGTGTTTGAAAGAGGACAGGCTTTATTTCAGCTGGTGGAGCTGGGTTGGACTGGAGTCCAGAATGGCCAAGCTCCCTGGCCTGCTTCATCTGTGTTCTTTTACAGGGTTTCCAGAAAGGCGGGCAAGGAATTATTATATTCGCCCTCATTGGAGGTTTCAAAGCATGTGCAGGATTTACAGAAGCGGAAGCAAGCATTAGCTTCAAGGTTCCAGGAAGTTAAGTTTTCACAAATTCTTAAGAGCTGAGTTACCATGGGGAGGAATTTGCAGGAGTGTCCTTGAATTTCTGAGAGCTGTCTTTTGTCCTTCCAGACTAGAACATGCTTTTCTCAAGTATCCTCTCTCAAGGGGTCTCACTGTCTTGCCTACGCTGGTCTTGAACTCTGGCATCAAGGGATTCTCCCACCTCTACCTTCCAAGGTGCTAAGGTTACAGGTGTGAGCTACCACACCCAGCTGATTTTTTTGTTTGGTTGTATTCCTAGTGTCTCAGACAGGGGTCAGCAAACCAGGGCCCACAGGCCAAATTAGCACATCAATTTTTGTGTGGCTTATAAGCTAAGAAAGGGTTTTACATTTTCAGATGGTTGAAGAAATCAACAGAAAGATACCTGGCAATGCACGAAAATGTATTTGTGTCCATAAACAAAGTGCCACTGGAACCTAAGTTCTAGTGCCACATACCCTGTGTGCCTACTATCCACAGCGGCCTCATTCTGCTGTGACGAACTTGAGCAATTAGCACGTGCTCTCCAAAGCTAAAAGTTTACAAAGGAAGTTTTTTGACTCCTGGTCTGCAACAATAGCTGACATAAAGATTGGAGGAATACATGATGATGGGAAAATGGGGTTTTGCTCTTTAAGTAGGAGATCTCTCTAAGAGGGCTAAAAACTATTCGTAACTTTTGTCTGACAGTTGGTTCCTCTGATAAAGGATTAAATGTCTGTTAATGATAAAGAAATTAAGATAGGACCCACAAAATAAACAAGAGAAAAGGAGGACAGAATAAGAACGAATAACACTAATATTACATCTTAGTATGTGAAGATTGTGACCAACTATTTCTTCAGGAACTTAATGAACTTAATCAAATATTAATCTGTTTACATTACCTTATCATTATAGCCCCTAATTTCATTTGCTCTCTTTCTTCTACTAAGACGTAATTGTCATTCTCTGATACATCCTCTCTTTTACCTAAACTGAGTTCCCAAACATATTTTCCTTTCCCCAGCAATCTGCACATTCTCCCCTCCGCTGCCTGAGATATTTTCCTTTTTTGCTTACTTGTCATTCAAAAGATGAGTTTAAAATACAACCATCTGTTTCATAACTCTCGTGTGAAAACTTCCATACCCGATTGCATATCCCTCCATTTATCTGTCCATTAACATTAATCCATTTAGCAAATGCTGGATAATCACTGTATGATGGGCATTGTGCCAGGCACTCCAGCAATATTTACAGGTACTATAGCAATTATGAAAAGGATCTCCTTCTACTCTCATGGAGCCAATGTTTTATTAGGGGAGAAAGACAACAAAAAATGTTTTCTTTGTTTTTATTCTTTTGTTGTTGTAGTTGTTGTCATTGTTTTGGCATGCCCGGGCTGGGTTCAAACCCACCAGCCCCAGTGTATGTGGCCGGCTCCCTAGCCGCTGAGCTACAGGTGCCAGAGCCAACAAAACAATCTTTTAATCAGGGCGGCGCCTGTGGCTCAAGGGAGTAGGGCACGGGCCCCATGTGGCAGAGGTGGCAGGTTCGAACCCAGCCCTGGCCAAAACTGCAAAAAAAAATCTTTTAATCAATAGTACTATGTTAAATAATGATGTGAAATATATATATACACACATACACACAAACACATATATATTTGTGGGGGGGCTTAGGGGGGAGGAGACAGAATCTCAAGTTGTTGCGCTGGGTAGAGTGCCGCTGTGGCGTCACAGCTCACAGCAAGCTCAAACTCCTGGGTTTAAGCTATTCTCTTGCCTCAGCCTCCCAAGTAGCTGGGACTACAGACACCTGCCACAAAACCCAGCTATTTTTCTGTTGCAGTTGTCATTGCTGCTCAGCTGGCCCGGGCTGGGTCCAAACCCGCCACCCTCAGTGGATGTGGCCAGTGCCATAACCACTGTGCTACGGGTGCCAAGCTGTGATGTGAAATATAAAAAGCAGAAAAAAAATTGAATGTGATGAGAACGGTGACAAAGTATTGTCATTCTGTGCTATGTAAGGCTTTACCCAGAGATCTGTTCAGACTACCAGGTGTAACTGAGTTTACATTGTCCCCCTAGCAGGGATCTGTATTTAATTTCCTTCTGCCTCCAGCACACAACAGTCCACCGCACACGGTGAGGGGGTGCTGAACACTGGGGTGGTGCCCGAATGGGTGAAGCAGGCTCACTGTTCGTAATTTCATTTCTCTATGTAGGAAGTAATCTGCAGAGATGGTACTTATATGAGCAGTTTTAAATATTAGAAAATGTTCACCTGTTGCACAGTTATGAAATTTGGGAGAGAAACAAATGATCTTAAAGACTATTTGTCACAAGTCACTTCTAACACCACTTACCAGGGCCCAGGACTGGCCAATTCTTGGGCCAGCTTATCTAGGTTCCCGAGGCGGACCGCTAAGTTACCTTGCTCAGAAACAAATTCTCTTAGTGCCTGAGTGCTATCTACTTCAGCAGGAGAGAGAGTCTTAGAGAGAGTAGAGCAGTCTTCTTAGAAAGATAGATCTTAGTCTTTGGCAGAGCTTGGTGATCTTCAGCAGAGAGAGCCATGCTGGCATTCTGCAGTCAGGAGAGGAGACAGAGCCAGAGTAAGGGGTCCGTGATAGAATGCGCATGCTCCCGACTGCCTGCTCCTCCAGCCTAATACAAGGCTGATCTCGTGCCTCTCAACACCACAGGTGTAGAGACCGCCAATTCACCACTGCTCTCATCTCATGAGCTCTAGTGCTTGTTAGGAGAGCTAAATCCCTCTCCATGCCCTTTCCACCAAGGTGTTCATTATTGAGCTATACAGGTCTTTCGTATAAATCTCACTCCTCCTAGCCATAGGCTATACAGGCTGCAACACTGTTGATATATAAAGGCCCACTTAATTTATTTATTTAAGTTGTATAATGCCTCTTTTTAAATTTCCGATTAATGTGAGAGTACAAACAATTAGACTATAATGTCTGCGTTTGTTAGGTAGAGACCCGCCTGTAGCTGTGTCTCCCACCCAAGAGGGGTCCCAGACATGCTCACATTGTGCCCAGTAGTGGGGGGTGATATAAAGGCCCGTTTTAAAAGAGAGCATAAAGTCACCAAACAGAAAACATTTCGTGTGAAATTATGTGAGCAGGACAATTTCTGTCCCAGGGACTGAATCAGATAATTGTTCTAATCATTTGGTTCATTGCTCCGCAACTCATCTGGGCAGCTGGAATCCAGAAGTACCAGTTTATACAAGACAAAGACTGCCTTAAATTTTTAAGTTGGGCTGACCACATTTTTAAGATTTGATTTTTTTCTCCATAGATTCCCTGCCGTAAGAAAAGAGGGAACAACACTGTCTCAAGCTCATTATATGCTTGTTTAATAAATAATTTTAAAGGGTGTCCAAAAGTGACAATATTCTGAGTTTATAATTTAATCTTGAAATTTAAAAAATAGGCAAATCCCATACTCGGCCCAATCTCATATTCAGTATATTCAAATGTATTCAGTAGATTTGAATGACAGAAATTAAACAAGCCTTCGTAAGGTTTTCAAGAGTTTACCTTTTCAAAAGTTAAAGAAAGTAGTGATTATTTCTGTTTTTCTTCTTTTTATTTGTATAAATTTAAGGGGTACAGTATTTTTGTATGTTTGTTTTTTGGTTTTTTTGCAGTTTTTGGCCAGGGCTGGGTTTGAACCTGTCACTTCTGGCATATGGGGCCGGCAACCCACTCCTTTGAGCCACAGGCACCGCCCTACAAGTGCAGTTTTTAACATGAATAGATTGCATAGTGGTCAAGTCTGGGCTTTTAGTATAACCATCACCGGAATAACATACGTTGCATCTGTTGAGTAATTTCTCATCCCTCACCCCTCCCAGCCTCCACTGTCTGTTACCCACTCGCTCTGTCCCTGAGTTCACATTACTTAGCTCCCACTTGTGAGAACAGGCGGTATTTGACTCTCTGTTTCAAGATAGGGCCCTCCAGTTCCTTCTGGCTTGTTGCAAAGGTAGGATTTCATTCTTTTTCACAGCTAAATAGAATTCCATGGTGTGCCCCTGTGTGTATGTGTGGGCATCACATTTTCTTTACCATCATAATGCACAGACACTAAAGCTGATTGCACGTCTTCAGAGTTGTGAAAAGTGCTGCTGTAAACCCCTGAGTGCAGGTATCTTTAGGATGTAATGATATTATCTTCCTGTGGGTAGCTACTCAATAGTGGGACCGCTGGATTGAATGAATGGTAGTTCTATTTTTAGCTCTTTGAGAAGTCTTTACGGTATTTCCCATAGAAGTTGTTCTAATTGAAATCCCCACAAACAGTATAAAACATTTTTTTTCAATGCATCCTTGCCAACATCTACTATTTTGGAATTCTTTTTTGGGGGGGAGGCTCTTTAATACTAGCCATTCTGACTGGTGTAAGATGAGTTCTTGTGGTGATTTTAATTTGCGTCTCTCTGATGATTAGTGACGATGAGCATTTTTTCATGTGTTTGTCGGCCATTTCTATGTTTTTGTTCAAAAATGTCTATTCATGGTTTTTGCCCACTTTTGAATGGGGTTGTTTGTTTTTGTTGCTGTTGTTGTTAAGTTTCGTGAGTTCCTTGCAAATTCAGGGTAGCAGTTCCCTGTCCGACGCATAGTCTGTAAATATTTTCTCCCATTCTGCATGTTGTCTGTTCACTCTGTTGATTATTTCTTTTACTGTGAAGAAATATTTTAGTGATTATTTCTAGACGTCATAGTTTCTCAGAACTTTCCCAAGACATCTAGAGAAGACATTTGTTTGAAATGTGGCTTCAAGATAGAGTAGTTTCTTTTCTTTCTGTGAACTTACCAGGGAAAAAAAGAAATATTACTTTATAACAGAAGCATTGTGTGTGGTTTTGTACAGGCCCAAGCTGTGTGTATGTCAGAAAGTGTGTGTGTGTGTACAAGTGCCTGTGCCTGCGCACTGGTATGTATTTTCATTCTGACAGCACTAAGGTAACATAAAAGTTGAGGAATGTTTTTGGAAGAGCTCACTCCCATGTGATAGGAATAGAGATTACGTGACACTTGCTGTTGACATATCGTCCTAATTACGGAGACTCAGTGTCTCAGCTGGATTCTTTCCTGAGACACTTCAGGACACTCCCATTGAAAACAAAGACAGTTGCTCAAGTGCCTTATTTTTTTTTATTTGCCTTGAAGTCACGTATTTAAGCATGAAACAAAAAGGAACGTGAAGGCCGAGAATCCCTGTTTGTTGGCCGACAGGGCACCGTGCAAAAGAAAGCTTTTTGTCTCAATTTCTAAGAATTAGCAGAAAATACAATTCAGTTGCCTGAAATAACATTTCATTTTCTCCTATTCATCTGACTAATAAATCGTATTTTCTATGTTATTTCTGTGAATACATTGAATAACTACTTTCTTACATGCTGTGTCTGAATTAGGTTTTTCTGAATCTCTAAGAATAAAGTATATAAAAGTGCAAAATAAACAGAATAATTACTATAAACTTTTAACCATCTGCCCAGAATTAAAGGCCAAAGATACCTCACAACTATTTTCTTGAGTTAAACTGACTTCTGATCTATAGAAATATTAAATGACACTTCTGAAATAGTCATTAATGTTGTCAATTCTCATTGAGTTGGTTATGAGAATATGATTATTGGTAATCAAGAAACAAGCCAATATTATTCAACTAGTAAAACAGATTTTAATATGGTTGGAGTATTGTCCTTCTTGACGCTATGATCATCTGAAGTACATTTATCAAAAGTAAGTAACAATTTCCGTGGGCTAACCAGAATGAGTCACCCCTGGAACTGCTCAAAGATTAGTCATTATTATGGTCAAGAAAACCTCAAAATGAATCAATGAACAAAGAGCAAATCTGGATATTGCTCAAGATACAGCTCAAATGAGCCACTTATTAACCTAAGCTAAAGATCTATGTTTCTGATAATAAAAACACCTAAAAGGTTAGAAAAATTAGTTTCACAAGGCAACACCCTAGACAGCTGAGAAATGTTGTCACACACTGCAGATTCACTTTGTGTGAGTAATAATTTTTTTCCCTTGAGACACTTAATGACTGCAAAGTGTTGAATATATGTTTGTCTTATTCAAAGTCCAGAGAGGAACAATTGCTGCGTGGTACATAGTTGCCCTTTCTTGCCCTGTTACTTCTGCTTGATATTTTGCTGTCAGTAACCATTTTCTTTTTCTTTGTTTTTATTTTATTTTATTTTTTCTTTTGCAACAGAGTCTCACTTTGTTGCCCTTGGTAAAGTGCTCTGGCATCACAGCTCACAGCAACTTCAGACTCTTGGCCTCAAGCAATTGTCTCTCAGCCTCCCGAGTAGCTAGGACTACAGGTGCCTGCCGCAAGCCTGACTATATTTAGAAAGGGAGTCTCACTCTAGCTCAGGCTGCTCTCAAACTTGTGAGGTCAGGTGATCCTCCAGCCTTGGCCTCCCAGAATGCTGGTTTTACAAGTGTGAGCCACCGTGCCCGGCCTGTTTTCCTTTTCCTTCTCTCCACCTGAGTACCTATCTCATGATGGCACTCTAATATAAATAGATAGATATCAAACAACTACTACTTATAAGCAAAGAGTTTCCAATGTATGAATAGCTAAATGAACTTAGTAATATTTTAAATTATGCTTATTTATTTTAACTATTCACTCAAAATGTACTGACCTTGTACATATGCCAGAAGATGAAATTTTAAAACTGAATGGCAAGCTGAAGGTTCTATCAGTGGGTCAATATGGCTAGAGGGATGGGTTAACTTGGGGAAGGGGAGTGATGGGCATCAGTTCTGGAAGAGCAAGCAGGCTAAGCTCAGTCATTTTGAACTTGACTTTGAAGCTATTATTAATAAAGCACCATTGTTAAACAATGTTAAATAATAAAGCATCATATGTTAAACAGTTACTATAAATATAACCACACTGGTGTTGCAGAAAGACTATCATTGCAGTAGCATGGAGAAGGCCCACATTACAGGCAAAGAAAACAGTCTGAGGGGGAGTGGTTACTGCTTGAATTTGAGCAATAGAAATAAAAATGGAATGGAAAGGGAGGAGTTAGGGACATTAAGGGGAATGAATCTAATTTAGAAATTGAATGGATATGTCTAAGTGGAAGTGGGGGATGAGGGCAGGAAGGAAGTTGGGGTTCATTTCAAGTCCCTAGCCTGGATGGCTGAATTTGGGGGTCTACTGGGGGAATATCCATTTTGAACATCATCTTTAATAGGTGTAGTAAAGAAATTGTGTTTTTTTTTTTAACAAAAAAAGAGTTTTATTACAGTGCATCTTAGAAGGGTATAAGTGAAACTTACTAAATGCAGAATATAAATGTCTTAACACAATAACTAAGAAAATGCCATGAAGGCTATGTTAACCAGTGATGAAAATATTTCAGATTGTATATAAAACCAGCACATTTTACCCCATGATTGCATTAATGTACACAGCTATGATTTAATAAAAAAGAAAGAAAACAGCTTTATTGAGATTTAATGCATATACCATACATGTTACTCATTTAAAGTATGTAAGTCAGTGGATTTTAGTATATTCACAGAGATGTGTAGCCACCATCGCAGTTAAAACTAGACCATTTCCATGACCTGTACCACACCCCTTAGCTATCATCCTAGGCACACCTCCCCTTCTCTCCCAGGCCTAGGCGGCCATCTTCCCATCTCTATATGTGTTCTGGCCTACTTATCATTCCTAGTAAATGGAATTACATAATATGTGATCCTTGGTGACTAGCTTCTTTAATTTAGCATAGTGTTTTCAAGGTTTATCCAAGTTGTAGAATAGGTCAGTACTTCATTTATTTTTACTGATAAAAAATATTCCCTCTGTATGTACGCTACCTTTTCATTATCCATTCATCGGCTGATGGGTCCTTTGGATTCTTTCCACTCTTTGGCTACTAACAATGTTGCTAGGAACACTCACAAAGAAGTTTTCTGTGTGGACATGTGTTTTCATATCTCTTGGGTATATGCCTAGAAAAGATACTGCTGGACCACAATGTAACATTATAGTTAGCCTTTTGTGAAATTTCCAAAATGTTTTCCAAAATGGCTGCATCTTGTTCTACTCCCACCAGCAGTGTTTGAGGATTCTAACATGTCCACATCCTCATGTATTGTTGCAATTATCTTTTCTAGTACAGCCATCCTAGCAGGGGTGAAGCAGGAGCTCATTGTGGTTTTGATTTGCATTTCCCTGATGCCTAAGGACATTGAACATCTTTTCATGTGCTGATAAAACACACAAAATGATTTGTGTGTCTTTTTTGGAGAAATATCTATTCACATCTTTTGCCTATTTTTGAGTTTGGTTATTTGTACTTTTATTACCTAGTTGTAAGAGTTCCATATCCAAATGTTACTCCTGCTTGATATTTTGCTCTCACTAACCATTTTCTTTTTCTTTTCTTTTTTTGATAGTCCACTATCAGATAAGTGATTTGCTAATTTTTTTGCCCATTCTGTGGCTTGTTTTTTCATTTTCTTGATGGTGTCCTTTGAAACACAAAAATATTTTAATGTTATCATATCCAGTTTAATTATATTTAATTTTTCGACTTACATTTTTTTGTGTTATATCTAAAAAGAAATGGCTAATTCCAGGTCTGCATTTGAGCCATTAATTCATTTTGAGTTAGTTTCTGTAAATGACACGAGGTAAGAGGCCAACTTCACTCTTTCTCCTGTGAAATCCACTTCTCCCAGAATCATTTGTTGAAAAAAATGTTCTTCCCTACTGAATTGCCTTGCATCCTCTCATGCCTTGCATCCTCTCATGGTTCTAAACATTAAATCGGGGTTAGGCATCTGCCTTAAAGAGGGTTAATCTATAGGCTTGTCAATGGCAATGAAGTAGTCTGAGTTTGGACAACCCTGCCAAAGTGAGAAAAAGCTCAGTCAATATGATTGTTTTCCTCTTGGAAATTTGGATAGAGGCATACTAAAAGAATTGCAATTAGTATTGATAACTAGAAGAGAAACTAAAAGATTATGAACAAAAAGTTACAACTCACGTAATAATTACAATTACAAATAATTACTGGCTAGTTTTAGAGACAGCATCTCACTCTTGCTCAGGAGTCTGGAACTCCTGATCTCAGAACTGTTAGTAAGAAAAGCTATGGGTAATGAGCACACAGACAGAGTAGAGAGTGATCTTTTTATCCTGACCCCCAAGAAGAAAATAATGAGACGAAGGTGGAGACGTAACACCTGTGGGAGCCAAGTCCTATCAAAAGAAGAGTGGAGACATTTATAGTCTATATTTAGTAAGTTTCACCTGTACCCTTCTAAGAAACTGCCATGAAGGCTATGTTAACTAGTTCGATGAAAATATTTCAAATTGTATATAAAACCAGCACATTGTACCCCATGATTGCATTAACATACACAGCTATGATTTAATAAAACTGAATAAATTTTTTAAAAGGGCAAAGTGGAGAGTTGATGGAGAAGGTGCAAAGGGTCTTCTTGTGTTAGCAGAGAGATTTGTTGACCTCCCATATTTGTTCCAACCATTCTATGGGCTCCATGGAACCATGTTAAATGAAATGAAACAGCTCCTGTTAGTGAGCCTAGAATGGTTTCTCGCTCCAAAGTTCCACAAATGGAATTATTTTTCCTGATGTAGTTAGTCCCACACTCACCTTACAAGTTTCATGGGTGCTATCTTCTTTTCAGGGTTCTCATAGAAGCCCAGAATCATCCTGTTATAATAATACATGACAATATCAGTCATAACTATTTGACTCCTTTGCCTTCAGGAGTAAATAGAATAATAAATTATGTGCAAAACTGAACAGATGAGGAAATGGAGCCTGTGTGACTGACCTCTCTGTTATGTTTCCCATGCATCCACCACCAATATCGTTTTTAATTACTCTTGAAGTCTTTTTTTCTTATACAAAATATTTTAGACCGGGAGTAATACTTATCTTCTGTTACTTAATAGGAGGAATCACAGTGGAAATCAATACACATGATGCTGTGAGTACATGAATGACCCTCACACACTTTATCAGCAGTGTTCTCAGCCAATGAGTTTCTTTAAACTCATGATCAGGTTTCATGTAATGTTGAACCTCTTTAAAAAAAAAAATCACTTGCCAACAGATTACATGTAAGAAGATAAGCGTCTAGCAATGTGGCTTTGCAGGAAGGCAGCAGCAAGCAGACAGGAATGTAGGGGTGGAAACTCATTTTAGGCAAAGTTCCCAGGTAGATTACAATGGCAACGCTCTTGAAGACTTAGAACTTCATTTGGATTTTTCTAACTTTGTTGCTAACTTTGCTAATGCTAACTTTGTTGCTTGGGATTTAATACTGTCTAAATCCTACATTTTCTCTGAAGTTAGTTTTTAAAATTGGAGCAGGTTTTATTGTTGAACTGACTGTTCTATACAACAAGTGTTTGTTACACTCATGTTGCGTACAGACATGATGCCACTAAGTGACAGGATGACAAGATGAAAAAGAATTGATTTTTATACTCACGGACCTTCTAAGGAGAAGAGGGAAACAAGGGGGAATCATCGTCAGCTTCTCTTTCTTGACTTAGAAAAGCCCAGATTGCGTTTGAACCATCTGAGATCAGTGAAATTGCTAGAGTTCAAATTACATCTCTGTGAACCTAGTCAAGGTATTAAAACTGTCTAGTCAGCAGTAAAAGCGGGGATCGATAGCAGTTCCTGAGTCATAGTGCTTTGGAGATGATTTTATCAGGGGAAAATGAGATGATTCAAGTGTTTGTCATAGTTCCAGGCAATAGTAAGACTCAATGAACATTAACTATTTAATTCATTAATTTAAAGCTTCAGGCATATAATTATTGCTAATAATGATATCTGACGTTATTGATATGATATTGGCTTAGATTTTACCCTTAATAGAAACATGCTTTTTTTTTGTCTCGAGACAGAGTCTCACATTGTCACTCTTGGTAGAGTGCTGTGGCATCATAGCTCACAGCAACCTCACACCTTTGGGCTCAAGTGATCTTCTTTCTTCAGCCTCCTGAGTAGCCCCTGCCCCAACACCTAGCTAGTTTTAGAGACAGCACCTCACTCTTGCTCAGACGGGTCTGGAACTCCTAAGCTTAGGTAGCACACCCTCCCTGGCCTTCCAGAGTGTTGGGATTACAGGCGTCGAGCCACCGTGCCTGGCCTTAGAAACACGCTTTTATTCTTTACTCCTTAGATCCTTACTTATCTAAGACAGAACACAGCTTACTGTGCGTGGAAAGTTTGATTACAACAATATACTGATTTTGCTAAAATGGCATCAAAGAAAATTTTATTGAACAAATAATAATTATACATTACAAATAAGTAAACATCATTGACTTATCAGCAGAACTTCAAATATATAATATAAACTCAAATTGTCTAATATTTTACCAATTTCCGGTCAAGTACAAGGCACAAGTTTGTATGTTTTTTGAATATTGTCATTATGAAGATGGATTCGTGATGACAAAAGGTAGAGAATATTTTTATTGAACAGTTACTATCCTATTTAATTTCTAAGTATTAAGACACAGCAGATGTTGGTCTTCATTTGTGTTCTGGCTCCAATTCTGTAAATGCTGGGGCTGTATGCTTTGGCCATCATAAAATAAGGAAGGGGAGAAACTTATCCTCATTTATTTGAACCCAGTTCCATCTGATTCCAACTTTCTTGCTGCTAAAAACCACAGTTTACTGTGCCTTCCACTTGTTTTCCACAGTGAATGAGTAAAATAGTGTTTTCAAAATATAATATCTGCCTCAGTAGTTCAAATCAAGAGCTGATGTATTTTCTAAGTGCTACTAAACTCAAAATGCAGGATTAAAAATTTCCCCAAGTGAATCCTAACTAATTTGTTCTGTTCAAAACATTGCTAATTACACGCTATGCTACAGATGTTATCACACGTTATTTTTGAGGAACACAACATTTTGACAGGTATTCCAAAATATCAAAATCGAGGTGAAAAGATCTGCTTTCAAAGCCATTAGGATGCTTGGAAAACGTGAGGATAAATCAGTCCAAATGCAAGGTAGGAATTTAAAGCAGGAACTTAACTAAAGAGAGGTGGCATGGCAACTTTGGAGGCACTCGAATGAAAGGACAAGGGAGAGCCGGTGTTGTGATGGGGACTTGTTTGCGAGGCACATCTTTCTTCCATGCTAGAGTCATTTTTGTTGCTTCACTTGCATCCCCAAATGCTAATCCCCTGCTCCCGCCACTCCTGACTGCTGTGCCATTGTCCCTGGGACCTCAGATAGCTGACATCTGTCTCATTGTTAACAATTGCTTGGGTTTCTGTGAATTACGTCATACTGGGGAAACAATCAGAATGTTAAAAATTATTCTCACACATAGAATATAAAGGCTCTACAACAATGCAAAGATATTTCTGGCAGGGACAAGACAAAGGCAGATAGATATTCTGCAAAGGCCAAAACACCATAGATAACTTTGGTCTTAAATCAAGCACCATCCGTGTAACAGAGACGCTTTCCTTATTCATCATACTACCTGAACTCTGCAACAGGGCAAGGGTAGCTGCAGATGGCAGTAAGTTATTTTGGTAACAAAATCAAAGCGATTTACTAATGCTCCTTTTATTATCACTTTAATTGCAGTGCCTGACCATCTTTCAGATCACATCTGAAACGTTCTGCAGAAGGACACTGCCTGGTTCTCATGGTGCTGCATGCTCATTCTCCCCCTTTGTCAAGACGGTGCGGGAGGGGGCGCAGACCAGCCTCCACTGTGCCCTGGCCGAGGGCCTGGAGCCCCTGAGTGGCAAGTATTTCAGTGACTGCAAGAAGACCTGGGTGTCTCCAAGGACCCAAGATAACAAAACGGCTGAGCGCCTGTGAAATGTCAGTTGTGAGCTTCTCGGAATCAAGTGGGGGTACCTGGTGGAAGATTCAGGGCCATATCAGGCCCAACCCACCTCTCCACCTCATAATGAAAGGGGTCCAAGGAGGAGGCCAGCCCTGCAGGGCTGTCCTCCTGGCCGGCTACTGCTGTGAATCCCACCCACTCTGATCCTCCAACCCTTCTGGAAACGCTTGCACACCCCACTCTCCTGTGAAGGTGGCTCACAGCATGAGATGGTCACACCTACAGAACATTCTTCTCTAACGCTTGGACAGTCATCAACCCTCAGGGGTCAGGAGAACGGGGTAGATCCTGGAAGGGGCATGGAGGTGGCAGAAGAGCCTGGGAAACTGGGGTGATTCCCTCCGCAGCACAGACACTCTGGCCTGCATGCCCACCTGCTGTGACGGGAGCATCAACATTACGTATTTCCAGGGGCTGTAGATTCAATCTCTTGATCATCTGTTTTCCTTTTTGAAATACAAGTCACAACCCTGGAGTCTGGACCAACTCGGGAAGGTCTTGGCAAACCTTGGCCAAACTGGATTCCTGCCTCTGAGCATCCTGAAGCCACTGCGTGAAGCTGGACCTTCCCGTCTTCAATCATGCAGACGATTCCTTTTTCCAAAGAGTTCCCTTTACCTCAAATTTAGAGAAAATAAAGATGGTGGATTCATCATTAAAAAAAAATGCATGAGCAGAGAAATGCTCATGGTCTGTGCATTTCTTTTTCTGGGCTTGTTGGCAATTGTCGTTTGCGGTATCTTTCTGTGCTGAACGTCTACTCGACTAGGTGAAGTTTCACAATCACAGGCATCACCTGTTCCCAGCACCTTCCACCGTTTCTGGCAAACATTCCTCGCTCAAAAGTATTTTGGAATCCATTTTCTGTATTTCACTTACAGAGACTATTTAGTGCCATTGAATGTCCTTATAATGTAGCAAGGATAAAAAGTGTGAAGGGAGAGAGAGGATCACTTCTTGAAGGCTTCAGAATGGCCAGTGTTTAAGGGTCCCAGATGATCACACAATGAGAAAAAAGCTTCAAGAGGCTGAAATTATTTTGTCTGGAGAAGATACTTTGGCAGGATCCATAAGACGGGCCTGGGTTTAGGTCCCAACTCATAAAAGATGTTGAGAAACAAGATAGGACTTTCATGACCTCTTGAAGTCCCTTTGATTAAGAAAGATAGGACAGACACTTTCGGGGGACGGGGGGGCAGTCTTGTTAATGCCGTTTCCAAAAGTGGATCCTGCATCAGCCCCTGAAGTCCTGAGGAGGCTCGTTTCAATCTAGGTCTGTTACTCAATGATTTGTGGCTCCCCTGAGGGGAAATACGGTTTTCAGACTCCAGTTCGAAGATTTTTATTCATATGGAGACCTCATAGGTAAAATCATTTTTAAGTGGTAAAAAGTTTTCTGCTGAGTTCTGTACTCAGTGGGATTATATGATGGATTTTGTTTTAGCCTATATGGAAACACAAAAATTAGATAATGTCTATAATGCACTCCCTTCCCAAACTGAATGTGAGTTTCCTGTATTATTAATGTTAATGTCCCTATGGCCCAAAGAAATGCCTGGCGCATAGCAAATGCCCAAGAAATATTTGTTGAATGAAAAACTCATGTAAAGGGGGCACCACCTGTGGTTCAAAGGAGTGGGATACTGGCCCCGTGTACCACAGGTGGCAGGTTCAAACTCAGCCGTGGCCAAAAAAAAAAAAAATAATAAAGAAAAACTCATGTGAAGGCATTCCATCTGGAGGCCATTCTTTCCCCCATGTCGGCACCTCCTCCAATCCCATTAGCTTGCAGAGCCCAAATGCATAGTTTGTTTAGGGTCAAGTGTAAAAGAAGGATTCTAGTAGAAAGTAGCTAAGCTCTTGGAGAAGCTTCTCCATGCACATCCTCCAAATAGGAACTCCCTCTCAGACAGGTCCAACCGGCAAAGGGCAGACTGATCGATTTTCTGTGCAAACATCAGAGATCTGTGGGGCAATTTGGATGAGTGATTAAATTGGGATTAAAATAAGATGATTTGAGGACACTTATGAGAAATGATGGCAGCAAATCAATTGGGGAACAGTCAGTGTCCTTGGAGACACCCCACATCTGTGTTTAAACATTGAGCAGGAGATAAGGAGACCCCTGACCATTCACCATCACACGTCCTCAGAGGATCTGAGAAAGGTCTTGGACCCTGAGATTAAACGAGTATTGTAAGCTTTCTGTTACAGGTGGGAAACAACCTACAACAGATATAAACAACACAGATATGAAACACACAGATATGTGACATGTGTGGCAAAGCTTATAGAAATACTAAATAGATGGCTTTTTACTGGTCCCCTAGAAAGAGACCAAAGCACAAGCATGCAGGGGATGGCTGTTATAAATAACTAAGGGCGGGTAGAGTGGCAAAGCATGGCACGCTTGATGCCCTAAGCATTTCTGGGTCTCTGATACACCATGGCTCTGTCAGCTCTAAGTGGAGTGACTTACCAGACTGATACATTCATTAAGAACAAATCAGGATGCCTTGCTGTCCCTCTTGGGAGCGGAACTTGAAGCAAGATGTGGCCTGGAGGTGAGGGTAACCTTACTCTTAGGAGGAAGGCCCCCTTAGAGGCTGCCCTCCCTTGGTGCCCAGGGGCTCAGTCTGGGCCGTCTTTTGTTTCGCTGACACAGGACGTGCACATGTAGCAACAGCAAACAAATCTGTTGGGCAGCTCTACGTTCTTGGGGACTCATGTTGGAAGTTGTGGCACGAGCTTCTGTAGAATCTTCTAAAATTATGTTAAGTGGATTTTTTAATTAAATCATAGCTGTGTACATTAATGCAATCAAGAGGTACAATGTGCTGGTTTCATATACACTCAAATATTTTCATCAAACTGGTTAACCTAGCCTTCATGGCATTTTCTTAGTTACTGTGTTCAGACCTTTATATTCTGCATTCAGTAAGTTTCACCTGTACCCTTCTAAGATGCACCGTAGGTGTGGTCCCACCAATTACCCTTCCCTCCACCCATCCTCCCCCCTCCCGTCCCCTTCCTTGCCCCTTTCCCCATATTCTTATGCTATAATTGGGTTATTATGCAGCCTTAAAGAAAGATGGAGACTTTACCTCTTTCATTGTGCTCTCTTATCATCCTTTTTGTTTGTATAGAATGGGCAGTAATATCCCAATATGATTCCTCTCTTTTTGTTAGTCCATCCATCTAGCAAAAATATTGTAATTTTTGTTGATCTTCTCAAAGAACTAACTATTTTTGGTTGCCGTTTCCTATTATTTTTTCTATACTGTATTTTTTTTATATCTACTCTTACTTTGTTTATCATTCCTTCTACTATCCATGAATTTAGTCTGGTCTTTTTTTAGTTCCGTAAATTATAAAGTTGGGTAGTATCACATCTGAGGTATTTCTTGTGTTTTAATGTAAGTATTTATAGCTATATATTTTCTCCTTAGCACTGCATTCACTGTGTCTCTTACATTTTGATATGTTGGCTTTTAACTGTTACTTGTCTCTAAGTAACAGTTCTAATTTCCTTTGTAATTTCCTCTTCGATCCATTGGTGAAGAGTGTGTTGTTTTAATTTCCACAGATTTCTAATTTTTGTAATTTTCCTTCTGTTATTGATTTCTAACTTCATCCCATTGTGATTTGATATTTATATTATCCATTGTGATTAATGTGTAGCCTAATATATAGTCTTTCCTGGAAAATTTTCCATGTGCATTTAAGAAGAATTTATATTCTAGCATTTGGGGGTAGAGTGTTCTGTATATATTGTTAGAGCTAGGTGGTTTATTATGTTGGTCATGTCCCTCATTTTCTTGCTTCTCTTCTCTCCTGGTTGTACTATCTATTATGGAGAGTAAGGAATTGAAGTCTTAAGCTATTATTATAGAACTGTCTATTTATCCCTTTAATTGTGCCAATTTTTCCTTTATATATTTTGATGGCTTATTATTATATGCATGAAAGTTTATAATGTTTACTTGATTTTTTTTTACAGTTGTTTTCTTTTTTACAATTGGGGATTCATTGAGGGTAAAAGAACCAGGTTACACTAATTGCATTTGTCAAGCAAAGTCCCACTTATATTTATATTATATTTATATGTGTTCCTCCCCTAAGAATTATGCCAAACACCATGAACTCCCCACCCCCTTTCTCCTTCCCTTTCTCTGCTTCCCTATTCCCTCACTCCCCACTATGTACTAGGTCATCAGTTGTCCTCATATCAAAATTGAGTACATTGGATTTGTGTTTCTCCATTCTCATGGTGCTTTACTAAGAAGAATGTGTTCCACCTCCATCCAACTTAGTACAAAAGATGTAAAGTCTTCACCTTTTTTAGTGGCTGAATAATATTCCATGGTATTCATATACCACAGCTTGTTAATCCATTCCCGAATTGGTGGGTATTTAGGTTGTTTCCACATTTTGGCAATTGTAAATTGAACGGTGATAAACAGTCTAGTGCAAATGTCCTTATGATAAAATATTTTTTTTCTTCTGGGTAGATGCCCAATAATGGGATTGCAGGATCAAATGGGAGGTCTAGTTTGAGTTCTTTGAGGATTCTCCATACTTCCTTCCAAAAATGTTGTATTAGTTTGCAGTCCCACCAGTAATGTAAAAGTGTTTCCGCCTCTCCACATCCACACCAGCATTTGCAGCTTTGAGACTTTGGTTTTGATTTGCATTTCTCTGATAATTAGGGACCATGAGCATTTTTTCATACGTTAGCCATTTGTCTATCTTCTTTGGAGAAGGTTCTATTCATCTCTTTTGCCCATTGATATAAGGGATTGTTGACTCTTTTTATGTTGATTAATTTGAGTTTTCTATAGATCCTAGTTATCAATCTTTTGTCTGATTCATAAAATGCAAATATCTTTTCCCATTCTGATGATTGTCTATTTGCTTCAGTTTTGCTGTCTTCTTAGATATACAGAAACTATTCAGTTTTATTAAGTCCCATTTGTTTATTTTTGCTTCTGTTGCAATTGCCACTAAAGTCTTCTTCATAAAGTCTTTCCCCAGGCTGATACCTTCAAGTGTTTTCCCCCCACTTTCTTCAAGAATTTTTATTGTTCCTTGCCTGAGATTTAGATCTTTTATCCATCTTGAATTGATTTTCATTACTTAACTTGATTTTTTACATGAAATGTTTAGATTTTTTTCTTACTTTCTTTAATGTTTTTTGCTATTTTTGTTGTAATTATGATGGAAATGATACTATAGCATTCTTAAGTTATAATGCTGTCATTTGACTTTATATAAACTTAACTAGCATGCAAAATCAATACTAAATTAGAACTAGTTGATCAACACTTACGGGCTCAGAGGAAAGGGAAACTCAATGTAATTTGGGGGGGGCAAGGGGAGAAAGGGAAGAAGGGGAAGGGTAAATTCCTTCCTAACAGGTACTTTGAATGTGTTCATTACACACTTTCTGAGTAAGGAGCAAACCTCTAACTTCGACTTAAAATTTACAAAAGCAAATTATGTAACCAAAACATAAGTACCCCCATAATATACTGAAAGAAACATAAAAATAAAACATAAAAAAAACTCTGCTCTATCCCCAGGTCCATCCCTTACCCATATAGTTGTCGCAAAATTACATCTTTATATGTTGTGTGTCTGAAAATAAGAACTAATAATTTTTAATGCATAGTAGAAGTCTAAGGTGGCCCTCAAGATTAATGCCTCTGGTGTACACATGTTTTCCTGATTATTCAGCAAACTAATCTCGGTGCTGCTGTGAAGGAATTGTGCAAATATAGTTAAGGTCTTAATTCATTTTTTATTTCAGAATATTGTGGGAGTACACACTGTTTGGTTACATCATTTGCTTTTGTATATTTTAAGTCAAATTTATAGTTGTGCCCCTCACCCAGAAAGTGTGCAATGTACCCATTGGGCAGAAATTTACCCATCCCCTTCTCACTCAGCAAAATTTCGCTGAGTTTTGCTTCCATATGAGCACAAAAGTTCTGATCAATTAGTTCCAATTTAGTATTGAGTATTTGTGGTGTTTGTTTTTCCATTCTTGCTATATTTCCCTTGAGAGAATGGTCTCCAGTTCTATCCAGTTTGTTACAAAAGATTGAAGACTGCCATCTTTTTATGACTGAATAGTACTCCATAGTATACATATATCACATTTTATTTATCCGTTCATATATCGATGGGCACTTGGTTTGTTTCCACATTTTAACTATTGTGTATTGTGCTGCTATAAGCATTTGAATCCAAGTACCTTTTACATAAAATGCCTAGTAGTGAGAGTGCAAGATCAAATGATAGGTCTACTTTAAGTTCTTTGAGGAATCTCTGTATTACTTTCCATAAAAGTGGAACTAATTTGCAGTCCCACAAACAGTGTATGAATGTTCCTTTGTCACTATATACATGCCAGCATTCTTGCTTTAGGACTTTAGGTGAGCCATTCACACTGGAGCTAGGTGACAAGTCATAGTGTTTGTGATCTGCATTTTCCTGATGATTAGAGATGTTGATCATTTTTTTCATGTGTTTGTTAGCCATTAGTCTGTCTTCATTAGAAGAGTCTCTGATCGGCTCGGCACCTGTGGCTCAATGGGCTAAGGTGCCAGCCACGTACACCTGAGCTGGCGGGTTCGAATCCAGCCCGGGCCCGCCAAACAACAATGACGGCTGCAACCAAAAAATGGCCGGGCATTGTGGCAGGCCCCTGTCGTCCCAGCTACTTGGGAGGCAGAGGCAGGAGACTCGCTTGAGCCCAGGAATTGGAGGTTGCTGGGAGCTGTGATGCCACCGCACTCTGTCCAGGGTGACAGCTTGAGGCTCTGTCTCAAAAAAAAAAAAAAGAAGAAGAATTGACTTTAAGAATTTCCTTTTTGTTTGTTTGTTTGTTTTGTTTATTAAATCATAGCTGTGTACATTAATGCAATCATGGGGTACAATGTGCTGGTTTTATATACAATTTGAAATATTTTCATCAAACTGGGTAACATAGCCTTCACGGCATTTTCTTAGTTATTGTGTTAAGACATTTATATCCTACATTTAGTAAATTTCACATGTACCCTTGTAATATGCACAATAGGTGTGGTCCCAGCCGTTACCCTCCCTCCACCCATCCTCCCCCCTGTCCTTCCCTCCCTCTCCCCTTTCCCCATATTCTTGGGCTATAATTGGGTTATAGCTTTCATATGAAAACTATAAATTGGTTTCATAGTAGAGCTGAGTACATTGGATACTTTTTCTTCCATTCTTGAGATACTTTGCTAAGAGACTTTCCTTTAAATTTAGTGATGAAAGAAGAAACTACAAAAGGTACTTTGATAATGCAGATGTAGTGGCATGTACTTGTAGGTCAGCTACTCAGGAGGGAGGCTGAAGCAGGAAGATCACTAGAGTTTGAGTTTAGCTTGGGCAACATAGCAAGACCCCATCACTAAAACACTTTTTAAGTAGTATTTATTCCTTAAATTTGGGTTTAACACATTCTTAGAACTGTAATACTTTTCAAATAAATCTCTTTGAAAAAGCGACTTTTCTTAAATAATTCAGTACTGAATTTTTAAATTAATTAATTAATTAATTTATTTATTTATTTTTGAGATAGTCTCACTCTGTACCCTGGGTAGAGTGTCATGGCATCCTAGCTCACAGCAACCTCAAACTCTTGGGCTCAATTGATCCTCTTGCCTCAGCCTCCCAAGTAGTTGGGGCTATAGGCACCTGCCATAACACCCTGCTAGTTTTTCTGTTTTTAGTAGAGACAGGCTCTCGATTTGCTCAGGCTGGTCTGGAACTCCAGAGCTCAGTCAATCTATCTGCCTCAACCTCTTAGGTGTGAGCAACTGTACCCGGCCAAGTTCAGTACTTTAATCTTAGCAATCCAAGAGGAAAAACCATTTTAGATTTGAGTAAGAATTGTCTTTCAGTTGCATAGTAGGCAAAAGCTTGGCCCCAAATGTTTTGCTCCTCAAAAGCATTTACATTTAAGAGATGGGCTTGCTAACTTAAAAAGTTAGATGTATCTTTTAATACGTTCTTGGTTGAAAGTGGTTAAGTAGATTAGGATCTGACTATAGCTTTAAACTAAATTAGGAAACAACTCTTCAGAAAATCCACTGTGATGTTGTCTACGTACATGTGATCTTAGCTCCTGAGAGGAATCTGGGTGCTTAAATCTTTGGAACTCAGTTTGGGACTTCTGTATAAACTGGAGGTTCAAGAAAGTTGTTCATCATTTTATATTTTGTCCTTGTTTTATGTGGATTTTGTCTCTGAAATCTGAAATTTTGTCTCTCTGTGTCTGTCTTTCTGGGAGAACTCTTAGTTGTTGAATCAGTGTATTTCTTTTTTTTTTTTTGGCCAGGGCTGGGTTTGAACCCGCCACATCTGGCATATGGGTCCGGCACCCTACTCACTAAGCCACAGGCGCCGCCTCATGAATCAGTGTATTTCTATTAATCAGTTTGTTTGAATAGACTGGCTTTCTTAAAAACTTATCCAAAAAAGGTTAAATAAGTCCTTAGTATTTTTTCAAGGACAGGTTAAAAGTTAGAGGTAAGAAGTTTTGCTTTTTATCTTTTCCAAATACGTGTATAACTGAAAATGAGATGTTTCCTTAAGTTATTAGTAAAAAGATTTCACCCTCTATCTGGTCCATTCATGATCCCTTTCATAAATGCTGCTGCCCACCATTAAGTCTCTTATCACAGGGCATTTCAAAATGATGCCATAAAATGCTTGTTGAGAATCTCTGGATTTCAAACGTACAGAAATCACATCCTAAATGTCAATTCCTGAGTTAAGGAACTGACAATTATGGCATTTTCAGTCTCTATTTAGATTTATCAGGCAAGAGATTATTACAGTCAGTCCTTATGTGACTATAGGCTTAAATACTTCTTGAAAAGTATGTGTTTGTTATATTGGGGCTATATATTTCTGCCATTTTACTGATTTGCTTACCTGAATTAAGCCATCCTTTAATTGTTTTGGGCTGTATCTGTAGTTTGAAATTTAGGACTATCCCTTGTGTACTGTGCACCAAAGATGACATTTCAATGCCTTGTTCAGTTATGATGCAGCTTCTATTTGTCTATAATGAAGCTATGTGGCTGGGTCCATTTATTTCGGTATTAGTTATTTTACAGTATTCATTTGAATGATGATTAATATATAGAGGCTAATTTTCCAAATTCATTTATGTTTCCTCTGGGTGTTTCTTTGGGATGTGTTTACATTCATGTTTTTGCTTCTGATTTTAAAATAATTTTCCTTTGTTGTAGGATGAGCAGTTCTTAGGTTTTGGCTCAGATGAAGAAGTCAGAGTGCGAAGTCCCACACGGTCTCCTTCAGGTATGGCCGATTAAGTACATTGTTAGGAGGTTGTGACTTCCCCTTGTCTTTTTGCATGTAAACATGCTCTATAATACTGGGGTTAGGAAATGGCTTATGAACTAGACTTCTTTATGGGACTCTTCTCTGTCAGGCCCCGTTTGTTTATTCTTTAGTATGCTTTTTTCTGGGAACTACTTGGAGCATGGGAAGTAGATTTCCACAGAATAATTGGGAAACCTGGTAGACAAAACGAAGGCAATCTACTCAGGGCATATTCAGACGTATGCATTTTATATTATACAGTAGTATATATGCCTTTAGGAAAAATTTAGCCATTATTTTTTACAGATGACATTTGGTCTACTATTGTCAAAGAACTAAAAACAAAATATTGGCTTTGTGATACTATTACATCTGATCCTTGAAAGGCTGTATTAAAATAAAAAAAAGAAAAATGATACGGGGTGTTTCTATTTATTAGCAATATTTGTCATTCTCACCAACAAAATATCTAGAATATCTGGAAATTCTAAACTTACAAACAGTTTCCTAAGAGAAGATCCTCAGTGAAAATAACATTTAATGGCTTGCAAGATTCAGTTCTGTACTGTCATTCTGACTGTGTGTTTGTGTCTAGTTACATGTAGTTAAATAATGATATTATTGGTTGTTTTTGCTCTTTTGTATTGACTTAGTTTGTAATGTTCAGTAGCATTTGAATCTCACTTAGGAGTCGTCATATGCTGTATAGTAATCAAATTTAAACACCCAAGTTGAAGCTTTCTCTGTTCCAAAATGGTGGTATTACATTCTACTTGGAAGGAGTTAGCCAGTTGTGTCCCGATATAGGTGCTATTTGGGTAGTAGCAATATTCTTTTTAGGATGTGATGGAATCTTAAAATTTTATAAAGGAAAGGGATTTTAGAGATCATCCAGTCTAACCCTTTGTTTATAGAGGACAGAATGAAGCCCAGAAGATACTTGATGAGTGATTATTTGTCACCAACTTGGGAGTTGTTTGGATGTGCTGTAGATCTGTGACGTTAGCAGCGGTGCTGGGGCTCTTCTCTCTTCTGTGTTCTTTTGCTCGCCTATCATAAGCTTTTCAAAGTAGTATAAAAGATGTTTTTAGAATTGATAAAATCCTCTGAGTTGCCGGGTTGAAATCTACCAAAATGATAAAGAATCTTCTGATGTATTATACTCCTGGATAGAAGTTTTATTTTGCTAATTCCACGACTCTTTGATGACAATTTGCTGTTAAGTTTTTTCTTGACTGGCAGTCTACCTTGCTTGTTGTCTTGGTTTTGTTCTTTGTTTCTTTCTTTGTTTCTTTTTTTTTTGGTTTGAGACAAGTCTCACTGTGTCTCCCTTGATAGAGTGTCGTGGTGTCATAGCTCACAGCAACTTCAGACTTTTGGGCTCAGACGATCCTCCTGCCTCAGCCTCCGAAGTAGCTGAGACCACAGGTGCCCGCCACAACATTTGGCTAGTTTTTCTATTTTTAATAAAGATGTGGGTCTCACTCTTGTTTAGGCTGGTGTCAAATGCCTGAGCTCAAGAAATCTACTTGCCTGAGCCTCCTAGAGTGGTAGGATTACAGGAGTGAGCCACTGTGCCCAGCCTTAATTTTTTTGTTTTGTTTTGTTTTTTGAAAAATCATCTTGGCTCGGCGCCTGTGGCTCAACGGGCTAAGGCGCCAGCCACGTACTCCTAAGCTGGCGGGTTCGACTCCAGCCTGGGCCCGCCAAACAACAATGACGGCTGCAACCAAAAAATGGCCGGGCGTTGTGGCGGGCGCCTGTAGTCCCAGCTACTTGGGAGGCAGAGGCAGGAGAATTGCTTGAGCCCAGGAATTGGAGGTTGCTGTGAGCTGTGATGCCACAGCACTCTACCCAGGGTGACAGCTTGAGGCTCTGTCTCAAAAAAAAGAATGGAAAAGATCTTCCTTTTTGTAATGAAAATATCTCAAATCACACCACCCTCATCCTCACACCCTCTTAATGAGTGAGCTTCATGGGTGAAGTATGACAGAGGTCTTCAAGGAAAACGGAAAGATCAAAGAATTTTGCTCTGATAATAAAAACTTTTAGGCTTGAAAGTTGATTTTTCATTTTTCCAGGACCATAAAGGATATCGGTTGTTAGCTTTTCTGCTCTAATTTTGATCTGTTGATTTTTGAGTTAGATTTTCTTATGTTATAACATTTTGAAGGTTAATTTCATAGTACTCATTCTATTTAAAATTAGCAGTGTTTCTCATTTACTTAGAATTCCATGACTTTTATGACAGTGATGGTTAATATGAAATGTTAGAAAATTATGGTTTGCCCAGAGTTGACCAACATACATTTTTGTAATTCTACTATGTAATTGCTTTGTCAAACTAAATGGAACTTTCCCCTTTGTCAGCTTATTGATATAGTTTCAAAGTTGGTTATCATTTTCTTTTTATTTTTTTGAGAGAGAGCCTCAAGCTGTCGCCCTGGGTAGAGTGCTGTGGCATCACAGCTCCCAGCAACCTCCAACTCCTGGGCTTAGGCGATTCTCTTGCCTCAGCCTCCCAAGTAGCTGGGACTACAGGTGCCTGCCATGATGCTCCACTATTTTTTGGTTGTAGTTGCCATTGTAATTTGGCAGGCCCAGGCTGGATTCGAACCCTCCAGTTCTGGTGTATGTGTCTGGCGCCTTAAGCTGCTTGAGCTACAGGCGCCAAGCCATCATTTTCTTTTAATTTCAAAATGTTAAGGGGAAGTACAAATGTTTTTGTTACATGGATTCCTTTTATAATGCTTAAGTTGGGACTTTTAGTTGTGCTCATCAGACAAATAGTGTTCATTATACCTGGTAGGTAAGATTTCCCATCTCCTTCCCCCAAAGTTGGTTATTCTTATACATTTATATTTATACACTATGAAATAGCTCCATAATTGTAGCTTTTAACTTAATGTTTTTTAATCTTACTTTTTAATAAGATAGTTATCAACAATATTTAAAACTGAAGAAGAAAGCAAATTCTTTTCTTCTTGCATACTGCCTTTGTCATTTATTATTCATATATGCAAAGTTTTACATATTTGCAGTTAAAGTTTACATGCCTTTTGTTATCTTTTGTACTTTCTACAAGCATATCAAATTTGTCTCTTCTTGCTTTCTTTGAGTTTTCTAATGCTACCGTTTATTACATCATGTTGATTTGCCTTGCCTTAATAAAGCTATTGTTTTGAATTTGGCCTATTTTCAATTTTGTGTATTGTTTTACTGTATATTAAAAAGGAATTGAAATGATTGTGTTTATTTATGTAATTTTTTCTTTTGTTGCATTATGTTCTTGGTTTTATTTTTATTTATATTAGAATATAGTTAAGGTGGATTTTTTTTTTTTTTTTTAGGTTAGGGCCTTACTCTGTTGCCCAGGGTGTATGTCTGATCATAGCTCACTGCAACCTCAAACTTCTGGACTTAAGTGGGCTGCTGGGCTCAAGTGCCACAGTCTCAAAGACTACAGGCTCATACCACCATGCCTGGCTAATTTTCCTCTTTTTTTGTGGAGATGTGATCTTGCTATTTTGGTCAGGTTGTCCTTGACTCCTGGCCCCAAGCTGTCTCCCCACTTTGCCTTCCCAAAGTGCTAGGATTTCAGGAGTGAGCCACAGTGCCAGGCTAGGTATTCTCAATAGCGTTTATCATTGGTCAGAAGGACAGCTTAAGAGCTAATGCTGATTTAAAATTTTTTTCCTTTGTGACTTAATTCTGGTCCCTTCTGTTTAATTATTAGTAGCAGAATTTAGTTATATGCCTCTAACATACTTGTTTTAATTTTTTTCTGGTTGAAGAAGTATTTTAGTAAAAATTCCATATACTTCAGAAAGAAGCACATACTTATGCAGTTCAGCAAGATGAGTTCCATTGCCTCTTAGTATGGTTACACATCTAGTCAATTGGAAATAGTAAAAAATACCTCTCACTAAGTATACAGGTCTGATGTCGGATTGTATTTGTGTTTGAGACCCTTGTATCAACTAAAGACTAAATTTAGGCAGAGGATTTACTTAATCTTCTTCTCTTTGCTTGTATGATTTCTGATCTTTGTATTAGTGGTGGCAACATGTATTTTTATAGCACTTTACAATTTATAGAAACTTTCATATCCATTTAGTCTTCAAAATGGCCCCTTTGACATGGAATACATTTAATAAAAGAAGTGCAAGACTGTACATTGAAAACAGAAAACATGTGGCACAAAATAGAAGATGTAAGTAGCTGGAAAGATATTTTATGTTTCTGGATTGGAGTCTCAATAGTAGTGAGATGGCAGTTCTCCCCAAATTGATGTATAGAGTCAATGTAACTCTATCAAAACCCTAGTTGCCTTTTTCCTTTTTCATCTCCTTCCCTCCCTCCTTTCCTCCCACCTTCCCTCCCTCTTCCCTCCCCCTTCCCTGCTACCTCCCTCCCTTCCTTCCCTCCCCCATTCCCCTTCCCTTCCCTTCTCTCTTCATCTCTTCCTCCTTCCCCTCCCTTCCCCTCCTCTCTCCCCTTCCCTCCTTCCTTCCTTCCTTCCTTCCTTCCTTCCTTCCTTCCTTCCTTCCTTCCTTTTCCTTCCTTGCAGAAAGTGATAAACTCATTCTAAAATTTTTCTGGAAGTACATCGGGCCCTATAG